>KZ072109.1:55678-74406 GCA_002091845.1 Anopheles cracens
CGATCTATTGGGATGTTTTATGTGCGACCGTGATGTTGACATCCGTCTGCTGCCCGGGGAGTTGATGATGTGCTCTTATGGTGCTTCCGTGCTGAAGCCTTGGGAGCGAAGGGTTTTTTTTGCTTCTGCCCTTTGGTCGTATTTCTTTAACTGGGTGCTTTAAGAACATATGTTTTGGGCATGTTTGTAGCGTATTTAAATTTATACTGCTTTCAGTCGAATGACATCTGACTGGCTTTATGACGATCATCATGATTTAGCATGGGATGTTGCTGCTGCTGCTACATTAAAGCAAACGCACCCGATGGCGGCGGCCGAAGGTCGAACGGAATGTATGTTTATTTATTTAACGAGCGACGGCATGAAAACCGCCACATACACGCATTAAATGAGCAGGATCGAATAATTTTCATTCCGTGCGCGGAGTATGCTTTCAGACCGGTGACTAAAATTTAACCCGAACATATTAAAACGACATTGGTGTACGGAAAGGACGACACTTTGATTCTTTGCCGGGGCTTTTGTAGAGAGTTATCAGCATCATGATTTACAAATGCTGTTTGCTTTAGAGAATTCATATAGGATATCAAATAGAAATTTCGACATGGATTCCGTTCCGAGAGTTTTATATTAGACATTTTCTTATTTTTTGTTTGTTTGCTAAAATGGCCTATATGGCATATATTTCTTTGAATAATGTAAATATATTTTGCATATTTTTTTGTTTTCATGTCTTTGCTTTTGATCACAATTTACATCACTTGTTTTTATTTGATGAATACTTTTAATTGGTACACTTGACCATATGAAAGGAAATACATGTTTCATGAAGCAACCGCAACTTCGGAAAAGCGAATTATCGGCAGACACCAAACGAAGGCGACCCCATCTCGATTGGTTAATTAATAAACAATCATATGCTACAATCTTTCGCCGGCACATTCGCTCCATCAAGATTTGGCAACAGTGCATGATGTAATTATTGTGATATTAATGAAGGCACATAATGGACATAAAAATACCATTCCCGATGGAGACGCCCAGTCTTTTTTGTGTGCCAGCTCGAGAGTGAAACACATCACAGCAGTGCGCGGCACAGCGATCCGCTGCGTGCGTCACCTGGCGTGTGTGGCATAATTTGTGTTGATGAACCGGATGGGACGAGTGCAAAGGAAATAAAAACAAAAAAAAAACCACGAGCGTGCGGGGCCATCGCGGTTAGTGCTGTTGGCATCACGATTTATGAACCCTTCCGGTCGGTTAGGCTGCGCCGGTGAATAATGTTTTCCGGGGCTTCGGCATGCGTGCGACCAGGGGGGGGGGGGGGGCACCGGGGGTGCTGAAGCCTTGGGAGCGAAGGGTTTTTTTTGCTTCTGCCCTTTGGTCGTATTTCTTTAACTGGGTGCTTTAAGAACATATGTTTTGGGCATGTTTGTAGCGTATTTAAATTTATACTGCTTTCAGTCGAATGACATCTGACTGGCTTTATGACGATCATCATGATTTTATTATATCCTGTGAAAAGAAAGGAGGTATCAGACCAAGAAATTTTTTTTATGATATTTTATATACAACTACATGTTTATGTGTAATTTGTACCATCCATTTTTAAATCGCTTAATTATGAGCAATTTAAGCTAACTCCAATATGTGTAAGGATTTATATTTTCATAATTTTATGAATGTTAGATTCAGTCTTTCAAAATCTTAAAAAAATCGCTTTTATTTAAACATTTTATATGACTCTTTATAACAATATACGATGGGGACGCCTGGTAGTTCATGAAAAATGCACCTGATTTCAGTTTAACTTGCTAGCTATTGTATTTATTTAAGCACATTTATGTACGGTTTCTCCACACAATGAAAAAAGAAATGTATCGATTAGTGTTACCATAACCCAACGGACGCTTTGATACGGCTTTTTCCCCGAGGCATATTTTGATCCTTTGTTTCTGTGCTCATCAATTCTTAGATAGGAGCAGCACAGAAATTAATCATTTCATCAATTAGCCATTTTGTGCATTATGTTACGCACTTTTCATTGGAGAAGAACGATAACACGAGTAAAGCCATTCATGTGTGTTCCTCTGCTGCATCCGTTAAACGCATAACCATTCCAGTGCGATGGAACCCATTTATCGATTAAGCGTTATTTATCTGACCGAGTTGATCTTTCACGAGCAGTTGGCCGCTGCCAACCGTACATTATCGTGATGGGTTAATTGTGTTCTGTTGGTATCGTATGGACGTTACGCCCGGGCTGTTCGAAGTACGGTTGGGCAAACGCACATTTACATCGCGCACTGCTAAAACGCGCGTTAGAGAAGCACTACGTGCGAGGTGAAATTGTGCGAAGAAAGAAAAAAGAGGTGCGTAACACAATTTACACCAAACACACGCCCTTAATGAGCCTAATTTAAATTCAAAGCTAAATAAAATAAATTATAGGCTCACCGGAGACAACATCAAACCGGTTCGGAACAGGCGCGATGGAGGCGCCCGGTACGTCTGGTTGTGGTCACGTGGAGCGTGGAGGCGCCCGGTAAGTTGTGGGTTTGACCCCGTCCAGCGGTAGGCGGTTCAGAGGTTCAAAAATCACGGTTTACAGCGCTGTACGTGGCTGGTGTCAACGGGATTGCCGCGGCCCTAGTCCCACCAGCGGTGGCTAGATAACCATTTAAAATCTGTTAAATTTGCACATAATTGTAAAGCGGCTGCATTTGGCGGACTCAATCGGATTTCGGAGCGGGCCGCCAGCGCTTGCCGATCGCTTTATTATTATAACCGGCGGTAATTACTGGTGCCGGTCAAGCCCCTGGAGTGTAATGGACGTTCGAGTGGTTTACGGCGGACGGTCCGGTTTGACACAATAGGTGGTGCGCTAATGTTGTGTCCGGGAGACGGGTGCAGTGGATGGTGTGATTTGTGTAGCGTTCCGAGTGTGTTTGATGACGTTTACGGGTATCGCGCGCGCGCGCGTGTGGAATGCGTTTGCCACAATCTGTACCCGACAGTGTGATTATCAAACCAACGATAAAATCAGCATTTTGTCAGGGTTGAGAGTCGGTTGCGGAAGGTGCGAAATACGGATGCCATCTTTCGTTAAGGGAGCGGCGTTTCAATGAACCATTTATTTAATTTGCTATCGCTACTGGGTTAGTACGGTAATTATGAAGTTTCTATGATTGCTGTAGCTGCGTTTAAAAATAATGGATGATTTTAAAACTTTCTTTTTAAAGGGCATTAAAGTGATATTTTATACATGTTTTATATTAGACATTTTCTTATTTTTTGTTTGTTTGCTAAAATGGCCTATATGGCATATATTTCTTTGAATAATGTAAATATATTTTGCATATTTTTTTGTTTTCATGTCTTTGCTATTTATCTGACCGAGTTGATCTTTCACGAGCAGTTGGCCGCTGCCAACCGTACATTATCGTGATGGGTTAATTGTGTTCTGCTGGTATCGTATGGGCGTTACGCCCGGACTGTTCGAAGTACAGTTGGGCAAACGTACATTTACATCGCGCCCTGCTAAAACGCGCGTCAGAGAAGCAGTATGTGTGAGGTGAAATTGTGCGAAGAAAGAAAAAAGAGGTGCGTAACACAATGTACACCAAACACACGCCCTTAATGAGCCTAATTTAAATTCAAAGCTAAATAAAATAAATTATAGGCTCACCGGAGACAACATCAAACCGGTTCGGAACAGGCGCGATGGAGGCGCCCGGTACGTCTGGTTGTGGTCACGTGGAGCGTGGAGGCGCCCGGTAAGTTGTGGGTTTGACCCCGTCCAGCGGTAGGCGGTTCAGAGGTTCAAAAATCACGGTTTACAGCGCTGTACGTGGCTGGTGTCAACGGGATTGCCGCGGCCCTAGTCCCACCAGCGGTGGCTAGATAACCATTTAAAATCTGTTAAATTTGCACATAATTGTAAAGCGGCTGCATTTGGCGGACTCAATCGGATTTCGGAGCGGGCCGCCAGCGCTTGCCGATCGCTTTATTATTATAACCGGCGGTAATTACTGGTGCCGGTCAAGCCCCTGGAGTGTAATGGACGTTCGAGTGGTTTACGGCGGACGGTCCGGTTTGACACAATAGGTGGTGCGCTAATGTTGTGTCCGGGAGACGGGTGCAGTGGATGGTGTGATTTGTGTAGCGTTCCGAGTGTGTTTGATGACGTTTACGGGTATCGCGCGCGCGCGCGTGTGGAATGCGTTTGCCACAATCTGTGCACGACAGTGTGATTATCTAACCATCGATAAAATCAGCATTTTGTCAGGGTTGAGAGTCGGTTGCGGAAGGTGCGAAATACGGATGCCATCTTTCGTTAAGGGAGCGGCGTTTCAATGAACCATTTATTTAATTTGCTATCGCTACTGGGTTAGTACGGTAATTATGAAGTTTCTATGATTGCTGTAGCTGCGTTTAAAAATAATGGATGATTTTAAAACTTTATTTTTAAAGGACATTAAAGTGATATTTTATACAAGTTTTATATTAGACATTTTCTTATTTTTTGTTTGTTTGCTAAAATGGCCTATATGGCATATATTTCTTTGAATAATGTAAATATATTTTGCATATTTTTTTGTTTTCATGTCATGATTTACAAATGCTGTTTGCTTTAGAGAATTCATATAGGATATCAAATAGAAATTTCGACATGGATTCCGTTCCGAGTGAAATGTTGAACTTTATATGATGTTTACGAAAAAAAACAAATTTACTATGTATGCTCATCCAATTCTACGATAAAACATTTAATATCCAAGCTCTGGAAAATCAATAATGGAATTGTGATATAAAAACGGTTCGAGGAACCATAAATCCAACATGTGATGATGCTTTTGATGTGGGTTTCTTTATTGAATTCACTATAATTCTGTACAATCGAACAGGTTTACCTTTTAACCATAATTTCCACCTTTTTGCATAACTGCTTAATGCAAAATTTCACACGATGCTCTATATTATGTTTGTTGATCGTATGCATATCTTTTTGTATAGTGAAATTCCTAAGAGAAATTTGTTCACCTTTGTTATCAATTATTGTTTCTGAATTTCAATGGGGGTTTCAGAATTTTGCTATTAATTTTTGGTTTTCATCTTTGTTGATAGTTTCATGATCTTGTGTTTATTTGCTTTCCTAATCAAAATATCTCTAACGTGTCTTCTATGATTTTTTTGAATGAACTTATTAGAAGTTTATTGAACTGTTGTGGGATTCAATCAAATATTTTGTATGTTTGAACAGACAATCAAAATATTGTTTTTTTTACCTGTATACCTGTCTTTGAAGAACACATTTGTTAACGGTGGTTTGCCGGAAACGTAAACAAAAACAACATTAAAATACGACGAGAAACGGAAGCACGTGTTGTTTATCGACTTAGTGGATAGAATTTGAATAAATCATTCGACTTTCAGCGCACATTTCCGTTCGGGTTATGTTGCGCCACAACAACATGCCTGACCCTTTCGCCTGTGTGTGTTTGTGTGTTTGTTCCAGCTGAAAGCGTAAATTTATCGCACAGATTCAATCGATCCTGGCATTCCCCCGCCACGGACCCGTTTGTCGCCGAGCCGATCCGGGGTCGAAGGTTCGGGCATGCAGTCGGCGTATGCATCACCGCTCGGACCCCCCCCCCCCCCCACCCAGTCCGAGCACCCGGTGCACCCGGCACGACAAGGTGGAAAGCTCATTGCATTAATATCGTATTAAAAGTAATGATACAATAAATCAATTTTATAATTATTTTAACGACGCTGACGTTAATGACTCTATCACAGGGAAGCAAAGGTCCTGCGCATCGTGCACCGTGCCGTTGATTGTTTATGAATCGGACGCGCGTGGTGCGCGGGCCGGGGCAAAAGGGGGAAAATTAAATTCATGCCGGCAGCTTACCGGGTGGGCGAGGGAAACCGAGCGAGCGAAGCACCTTTACAAACCGATCGTGAGTATGCGTTCGCGTTCGCAGAAGCGTATTTTTGTGCGAAAACATAATAGCATCCGCAAACCGGACCCGGTTACGGCTGACGGATTGGTTTCCACCCCGTCCGACACGCTGGAGATGGTGGGAATTGCCACAGTGGGCTCAACAGACGGCATATTCACTCCATCGGATTTTTTTTAAATTTCCGTCAAACAAGTGGGTTGTGTGTTGTTTTTTTTCAACTTCAACATGAGTCCTGTATCTCATTATGGTTCGCTTTGAAAAATGGAAACCGTTGTGCCGCAACGCAAAGCTCCAGAGAATGCAGAAGAAATGAATCAATTCTCATTAGCTCGGGCGGGAATGTGGGACATTAAAATGAAATGAAGCCTCCTTTTATCGTGCCTCCGGGGACGGGATCCGCGTTCTTGCAATTATTAATTCACGAAGGAACAATTGCTTGTTTTTCGGGTGTTTTTTTTAATCGCTGCCTGAGTGTGTGTAATACATTGTGACGGTTGTGCTTGTGCTCAATTATATATGATGAATAAATGGGGTAGGCAGTACATTTCGATGTGAGAACGAAGCAAAAACCTTCAGAATAATAATAAATGCAAGACATTTCACTACTTTTTATGTGCACTTTACACATTTAGCTGTCAAAGCCTACTAAAATGGCACAATATTTCCATCACATTTATCTAGCCGATTGGAGATCAGCGAGCTTTAAAGCGTAAGCAGCAAGAAATTGCCTCATAAAGATCGCCTCCATTTGCTGTGCCTCAAAAGGGCGCAAGGTTAGTGGCTATGGGATGGCCAAATTTCACGCTGTGTCGCGCGCGAACGCACTTTGCTATAAATTCCCATTCGCGACAAATCTCTCCCCTTGCGCGCAAAAATGCAAATTGCTACCACGCCCGTTCAGTTTCAACGGGCGGCCAAACTGTGGCACGCAATCGAGCGGGAAGTACATTCGGTGGCTCTTTCAACGATGCGATTATCTTGATAATATACCATTTGAAGAAATATTTAACTGCCCGCTGATGCGGGGCCGTTTGCGAAACGTTGGCGAACGGAAACATTGTACAATGGGAAAGAGGAAAAAGAAACGTTGCAAAGAAAGAAAGACAAATGCATCACTTTGCTCTATCGCCACAGTCAACCTGCTATCAAGTTAATCTTCCCGTTTGTGCGCTCGCTTCGGCGGGATGCGGGGTTGAAACAGCAGGGAAACACGATACACAACCGCCGATGCTTTCAACCGCCATTAGCTTCGCGCGCGCGGTTCCGCTTGATTTGCATTGCGAGCTTTCAAGTGCGAGCTTTCGCTTGGTGGACGAAATGCTAATGAATGCCGGCCCGCCGCGTTGCCCGGCGATCCAAAGTTCAGTAGTTCAGTTTTCGGTCCGCGCCACGATGACGATGATCGTGACGACGCGAATACGACGTACCGTACCGCGAATTAGACGAGCGCGAAACCGCACACAACCGTCCAGGGGGTAGCGCGCGACACGCTTTCACACTGCCCGGTGGTGAGCGTGGGGTGGCTTTTTTTGCCTCTTCCCGGCTTGCAGCCACAATTTCGGGACGGAATTCATTCCGGACCATAAATCAAGGCTCCTCGGTGTGTCTGTGTGTTTGTGTTTTGTGTGTCTCCTTCTGGTGACGGGGTGCGACGCTCCAATCAGCGGGGCTGATTACGGAGGGTGGTTTTTGTCTCGAATAGTAGGCCATGCGCAAAGCTGTGAAGGGACAAGATGCAGTTACGCTCGAATATATTTTTAGAGTTTTTTTTCCCATTTTTTTAACGACTAAATCTTTATGTCAAATTTATATATTTAAATTTGTTTCCTTCGCTGCCTTGTCTCTATGATCTCGCTGTTTTAGTTTCATTCTTTCGCATGATTGTGACAGTGGTCAACTTCGCTAGCTTTTAGTCGAATTACAAGCGAAATAATGTTTCTCGGAAGGTAAGCGAACGGGTTTAGGGAGAACGTTATTATTTCGTTGTTGCACATACAGTGCTGGTCCAAATTAGAGTCCATATATCGCCAGGTAAGCAAACAGAATTAAAAAAAAACTAAATGTTTTTCTTGCCTAATCTAATACATTCACATAGAATTCTCTCGTTATAGAGCAACCCTTTCTCAGGTTTTTCTAATAAATTTTATTTTAGATAGAGATCTTTCAAAGAAAGTGTGATGATGAAATCTTGAATATGCTGAGATTTTCCAACTTCGTCAATAACCTGCAGAGTTTTACTAATTTTTGGATTTTTAGTTTTTCTGTCGGCAAGATAGGTTTATCAGACTTTTAGGGCGAAATGTATATTACTTTATATATGTTTATTACTCTATATGTAAAATTATCATTATATTACAAAAGAAGTGAATTAATCAATAAAGTGAAGAAAAAACTAACTAAACTCAAATGCGGATAACAGATAAGGATGTGGCATCTTAGCCCTACCACTCAGAATCATGTGAATTGCTGATATCACTCGTTGATATCAGGGAACTTGTAAGGATGTTAAAATTAAACATCTCGCACTATATGGGGAAAAAAGCATGAATCTCTTGTATTAAAACACAACTCAAAATATTTATTACCAGAATCCTTTGCCAAACCCTGACATAAATTGAATTGACAACAATTATCAATTTTGTGTTGTTTTTTTTTAATGTTATCAATCAATTTTGAATTTTAAAATATATGCGAACAATTCAGAATATAATCATAACACTTTCAAATTATTTTTTATTTATTTATTTTTATTTCATTTTTATTTTTAAGTATGACGGCCTTGGTGGCCGTATTGTATCATTATTATTTTTTTCTAATATATTTTTTTCCATTTACTGTGGATAGAACAATTGTTTCGTGTATTATTTATCTTATCGACAACATTTCATTTTCTACTACTGATTATCTTTTCGGATTATATAGTTAATAACATGCTTTCTTAATGCTTTGATATCATTATTATTTTGTTCATTCTTTATAAAATTTTCCAAATAATCCATTATTATTTATTATTATTTATAATTGTTCATAATTAGTTCCAACATTATTTGTTTTGTTTCAAAATTAGTTCAGCTATTGGGTTGACTTTTCCAAACCTCTTAGTGATAAAAATGATACTATAATATGACCACCTTCTGCTCCATAGGTGCCCTCTTATGCCTCTAGCGGATTTTGCACCAAAATTCAACACCACTGGCTGGTTGGTGCTTCGAGGGTCATAAAAATTTTACGATACCCACGGCAGAGCACCGTGGACCAGTTTCGCAAACGAGCTAAACCCGTAACCTTTAGCTACGAATTCCTTAACGCGGACCTGCAATAGACCCCCCTCCAGACAGTCAAGCCCGCCGTAGGAGCGCCGTACAGTGGGAAACAATTCGCGGCGAGAAATTTCCTCCACCAGCTGTACGCATTTCCGTGCCGGCAGGAGCAGGAGGAGAAAACTCACCTAAAACCGTATCGCATCCGAGCGAGCGCCGGCTTTTTGCCTCCGCAAGCTCACCTTTCACCGGGCGATTATATTAGTGCTTAAATTAGCGTAAAAACGAACCGCTCATTGATAGTGTTTTCCGTATCGCAGCACCACACGGCAACGGTGAAGCTTTTCATTTAACGCTTCATTTGTGCCTCTCGCTGGGCCCTTTCGGCTTCTGGCACGGGTCGACTAAAGAAAAAAAAAACAACAACGAGCAAATAATTAAAAGAAACGGACGGTAATAGGAAAGTCGGCGCTCAATCGCCGGAGCGTTTGTGGGTTAATTCCGGTGTAATGAGCTGCTCGGCGGATGTGTTATGGGGCGTTTTATGTTTGATCTACAGTGGAGAGAACCCGACGTACGGTTCGACCGGTTTCGCTTCGTAATACGGGTACCATCGCCATCGCATTCCGTGTTCTACGTGTCTCCATAATTGATACATCCGCTCCTGGGTTCCTTTGATGGTTTCATCGGAATCAACATCAATACACCGTGCAGGAGCGCGGGTGTGCGCTCGCGCGTTGAACGGATCTTCGCCTTCCGGGCGCCTGGCTCTGTCCTTGATGGCCATTACGGCAAGTGCACCGCACCGAATGCGGAGCTGCAGCGGAAGCTTCGGCTCGGTTCATTGCACACCTTCCGGGAAGGAAAGGGTGCCGGGCGGGCGGCAAAACAATCGCATAACAATTAATGGAGTCGATGCAGCTTCCAGGAGGAATATTTTCGCTGGAAGCAAATTAAATTGTTGATCGTTGTGGTAGTGGCAGGGCTGAATAGGAACTGCCTGGTTGATTGGTTTGAGTGGTTTGAAGCATGTTTGTAATATATTGCTTTAAATCCCTTACTTTCAAAGCGGATACGCTTCACCAACAAACTCCATAGTTTTGAGTGAATGTCATAGTTTGGAGCCAAATTGAAATAAGAAAAAGCTGCTGCAGCTTTAGAAAAGAAATGAAACAAGTTTTGAGCACAAAATGCAGATTCTGATGCTGAACTAGATAAAAACCCACCGAAATCGGTTTGACAACAAAACAACGAAAAAAAAAAACACACACAAACTTCACACTGCATCGCATCTGGACGCAGAGATTGAAAAATGGATAAGAGATGAATGCACGCGCAAAACTTCACCGCGCCAAATATATTCAAATTCAATTCAAACCCGCCGACGGAGCCGCAGCGCTTCGGGCACACGCTGCACACGCAAAATTGCACGATCCTTCCTGAGAGTGGAAGTCTTAGCCGTACGAAAAAGAAGCAAAAAAAGAGCGGAACGGCAGCAAAAGTGTGCATTAATTTTGCGGAATGCAAAACGATCCGGCTCTTGCATTTCCGGCAGTGGCCTCAAAAGGAGGAGTAGCTGTATTGTGTACCGGTGTGTGCGTTCTCCATTCCCAGACGAGCTAAGCCCGGAAAAGAATTCGGTAAGCGGTTGGGTAAATAAGCAAAAGGCATAAGTGGACTCTCGAACTCGAGGGGAGTTGCAGTAGTCAAACAAATGGAGGCGAAAAAAAGAGCTCTTTTTGCTCGACCGTTCAGCCACTGATGTGGAACATTAAAAACACTTAATTGATGTACGCTTTTTCGTTTAGCTTAGTGATATGTGTGCTCGCTACTGGTACGGGTTATGGTGAGCGGGATGCGATATAAAAAAAGTGCGGGTTGCTCATGTTATTCTCCAATTTGTAGCTGGCTTTTATGTTTCCTTTAACCGTCAAGACTTAGGCTTTAGGCTCGAGGCTTAGGTCTAGGTTTAGGTCTGTCTTTTCTGGATTTCTTTGACTTTTTGGCAACTGGGTAAAACTGTGCGTTTGTACACGTAATTCCATTTAGTAGTTGATTTTATAATGATTTTCCTAAAAATATCAACATTGACCCTATGATTCTCTGAAACCTCATGTGGTTGAGATTAAATGTTTGGACTATTTTTTAGTTTGAGCCTACAGCTTTCGTTTGGTTGACTTTTGGACCTTCATGCCGACAAAGAACCAAAGTGCAAAGTGCATTTTAAGGAAATGCCGGCTCCAAAACTAATCCTCAGTAAAAGCCGGCATAGGAGGGAGTGCGGGAGCTAGATCAGCACCACGCAGATAGATCAGCATCTCTTCGATTCAGCTGCGAAAAATGTTTCCTTAATTATACCAGCGAAAAAAAAAAGAACTGCCTCTCGCTCCACCGAGCACTTCACGCAATTCATGCCAACGCGCGATATGCGTTCACATGTGGCTCGAAGTGGCGTGGCATAGCGGAATAAAAATGGCTGCTACCCCGTCGTACCGACCGACGTGCGCGTATGTAATGGCGAAATGAATGACGAGCGTCGGGCGTTCGTTTTTCTTTCTCTCTGTTGATGTGTGTAAGTGATTCAACGAGACCCTTTTCGCTCCCGGCCCGTGATGGACGTGATGGCTGTAGAGCTGAACCGTCCCGATGGAAAATACTATTATAATAACGACGATGCAAAGCAGCAGCGGAAGCAGCGAGTGGATAAGTGAAAAGAAAAATGGATGAAGAGCGAACCAAAAAAACAAAACACATTTCCCTATCGCCCACCGCAGGCAGGGACCTGCTGTGGACAATTACAAGAATCATCAGTTTAGTGGTTATGAACATTACACTAAGTAATCCGATTACGTGTTGTCGGTACATCGTTAGTCCGGCGCTGCTGCCGTTGGTGCGCGGGATGTTCAGGAGTTCTGCCCCGGAGGCAGAAGGATGCTTGGACGCTAACGAACGGACCGCAAACTGCGAGCGCGATGCAGTGCGTTCGACAATGTTCGAGCTCAATATTGCCGGGAAGGGGCATCCTAATTCATATGCTAAATGAATATGGGGTTCGCGTAGCGTGGAGTTTATTTTCCACGATCTTTAAACAACGAAAAAAAAAAAACACACACAAACTTCACACTGCATCGCATCTGGACGCAGAGATTGAAAAATGGATAAGAGATGAATGCACGCGCAAAACTTCACCGCGCCAAATATATTCAAATTCAATTCAAACCCGCCGACGGAGCCGCAGCGCTTCGGGCACACGCTGCACACGCAAAATTGCACGATCCTTCCTGAGAGTGGAAGTCTTAGCCGTACGAAAAAGAAGCAAAAAAAGAGCGGAACGGCAGCAAAAGTGTGCATTAATTTTGCGGAATGCAAAACGATCCGGCTCTTGCATTTCCGGCAGTGGCCTCAAAAGGAGGAGTAGCTGTATTGTGTACCGGTGTGTGCGTTCTCCATTCCCAGACGAGCTAAGCCCGGAAAAGAATTCGGTAAGCGGTTGGGTAAATAAGCAAAAGGCATAAGTGGACTCTCGAACTCGAGGGGAGTTGCAGTAGTCAAACAAATGGAGGCGAAAAAAAGAGCTCTTTTTGCTCGACCGTTCAGCCACTGATGTGGAACATTAAAAACACTTAATTGATGTACGCTTTTTCGTTTAGCTTAGTGATATGTGTGCTCGCTACTGGTACGGGTTATGGTGAGCGGGATGCGATATAAAAAAAGGTACGCGTTGACTGCTGCCGCCACACATTGGGAAAGTAGGAACACATTTTGGGATAAAAGTCAGTTTCAAGCTACTGATTATTATTTACCATGTATAGCTGTGCAATGTGTAAAAAGTGCTGGGTTCGATAAACATATTTTGGAACAAATTTATTTTTATCTTTTCCGGAGGCTTATTCGTGTTTTATCCGACCCTTGTTCGAGCCTTATCCGTATCTTATGGGCCGACGATAGATCAGCTGTCTGTTTCCCAAGTCTACAAAATTATAGCTTTAAAACAAGCATATAACAAACATATAACACAAAAACGCTGTGTATGCTTCACTCCTATGAGATCGAAGTAATTTTATACAACTTCTGCTAGTTTGGAACGTGGAAAGTCGCATATCGCATTCGAACCTTATCCGAGCCATATCCGAATCTTCAAATCGCAGGATAGCCCCTGATAAGATATTCTCATTGCTCGCTCTCTTGTTGCTATCTTCTTCTAGTTTGAACATTATCAACTTAGGGATGTTATTCTCCAATTTGTAGCTGGCTTTTATGTTTCCTTTAACCGTCAAGACTTAGGCTTTAGGCTCGAGGCTTAGGTCTAGGTTTAGGTCTGTCTTTTCTGGATTTCTTTGACTTTTTGGCAACTGGGTAAAACTGTGCGTTTGTACACGTAATTCCATTTAGTAGTTGATTTTATAATGATTTTCCTAAAAATATCAACATTGACCCTATGATTCTCTGAAACCTCATGTGGTTGAGATTAAATGTTTGGACTATTTTTTAGTTTGAGCCTACAGCTTTCGTTTGGTTGACTTTTGGACCTTCATGCCGACAAAGAACCAAAGTGCAAAGTGCATTTTAAGGAAATGCCGGCTCCAAAACTAATCCTCAGTAAAAGCCGGCATAGGAGGGAGTGCGGGAGCTAGATCAGCACCACGCAGATAGATCAGCATCTCTTCGATTCAGCTGCGAAAAATGTTTCCTTAATTATACCAGCGAAAAAAAAAAGAACTGCCTCTCGCTCCACCGAGCACTTCACGCAATTCATGCCAACGCGCGATATGCGTTCACATGTGGCTCGAAGTGGCGTGGCATAGCGGAATAAAAATGGCTGCTACCCCGTCGTACCGACCGACGTGGACAGCGTTTAAATTTCAATTAGGCGCTACCGCATGGCGAGCGCGGAGTGCGCGTATGTAATGGCGAAATGAATGACGAGCGTCGGGCGTTCGTTTTTCTTTCTCTCTGTTGATGTGTGTAAGTGATTCAACGAGACCCTTTTCGCTCCCGGCCCGTGATGGACGTGATGGCTGTAGAGCTGAACCGTCCCGATGGAAAATACTATTATAATAACGACGATGCAAAGCAGCAGCGGAAGCAGCGAGTGGATAAGTGAAAAGAAAAATGGATGAAGAGCGAACCAAAAAAACAAAACACATTTCCCTATCGCCCACCCCAGGCAGGGACCTGCTGTGGGCAATTACAAGAATCATCAGTTTAGTGGTTATGAACATTACACTAAGTAATCCGATTACGTGTTGTCGGTACATCGTTAGTCCGGCGCTGCTGCCGTTGGTGCGCGGGATGTTCAGGAGTTCTGCCCCGGAGGCAGAAGGATGCTTGGACGCTAACGAACGGACCGCAAACTGCGAGCGCGATGCAGTGCGTTCGACAATGTTCGAGCTCAATATTGCCGGGAAGGGGCATCCTAATTCATATGCGAAATGAATATGGGGTTCGCGTAGCGTCGAGTTTATTTTCCACGATCTTTTCTCATGTTTAACCACAAGAGATAATTATCAAACCATAGTTTTGAGCATTATTTAAAATATACACACACACAGACGTATTTTGATACCTGTGAGTATGCAGCGTAAAAAATAAAGCTGGCAAGAGGAAATCATTTAATACGTTCGCCAGGATATGAAACATGACCAGCTCATGTCAGCACAACGAGCTTAACAACGTATTCAACGTGTAATTTAAAACTTCCGAATTAATTACACGATACAATGTAATTTGATTTTTTCGATTAAAGTTAACATTGAAATCAACGTTATTTTGTTTTATTTTCTTGTACACATTTATTTTTTGCACGTATTATCCAACAGTTTCAAACAGAATAAAACTACATTAATGGCATGCCATTACTTTCACTTTATTTGGTTGTTATATTTGCTGCATTTGTTATTTGTTCGGGATATCTTGATTATTCTCTTTCTGGTACTAGAAGACTGTTTTGAGTTATGGCAAATAGATTTCGAGTTTGTTTTCGAAAAAAATGGCCCCATAGTTATGAAAGGCACTGATGTTAATACTGACATAGATAATAACGTGGTGTTTATGCTATATCTTCTTGAATGTTATGTTAAATTTCTTGTTTTTTTTGTAAAATTCAAATGGCTGATTTTAGATTCTTTCGCTGATCGCTAATTGAGATTCTTTGTTAGATGGGAAATATAGAGGAATGGTGATGTATTTAAACATATCTGAGATTTTCACATTTTTTTTGTATCACTGGGCATTTCCTCTTAAAATCTTTGACTTAATCCTGGGCTTACATTAAGCTCCATGAAATGCTGTAAAAGCACATGCATAGTTTAATGTTCGATCTGAATTCTTTTGCCGAAGAAGCCACACAAACTTTGAGTCACAATAATACAGTCGAATGACTTAGTTAAGCGATATAAACACCATTACAGCAATTGCTTCATGGTACGGCTGGAGTCACACACTCTAATCAATAGCGGAATAAAAATGGCTGCTACCCCGTCGTACCGACCGACGTGCGCGTATGTAATGGCGAAATGAATGACGAGCGTCGGGCGTTCGTTTTTCTTTCTCTCTGTTGATGTGTGTAAGTGATTCAACGAGACCCTTTTCGCTCCCGGCCCGTGATGGACGTGATGGCTGTAGAGCTGAACCGTCCCGATGGAAAATACTATTATAATAACGACGATGCAAAGCAGCAGCGGAAGCAGCGAGTGGATAAGTGAAAAGAAAAATGGATGAAGAGCGAACCAAAAAAACAAAACACATTTCCCTATCGCCCACCGCAGGCAGGGACCTGCTGTGGACAATTACAAGAATCATCAGTTTAGTGGTTATGAACATTACACTAAGTAATCCGATTACGTGTTGTCGGTACATCGTTAGTCCGGCGCTGCTGCCGTTGGTGCGCGGGATGTTCAGGAGTTCTGCCCCGGAGGCAGAAGGATGCTTGGACGCTAACGAACGGACCGCAAACTGCGAGCGCGATGCAGTGCGTTCGACAATGTTCGAGCTCAATATTGCCGGGAAGGGGCATCCTAATTCATATGCGAAATGAATATGGGGTTCGCGTAGCGTCGAGTTTATTTTCCACGATCTTTTCTCATGTTTAACCACAAGAGATAATTATCAAACCATAGTTTTGAGCATTATTTAAAATATACACACACAGACGTATTTTGATACTTGTGAGTATGCAGCGTAAAAAATAAAGCTGGCAAGAGGAAATCATTTAATACGTTCGCCAGGATATGAAACATGACCAGCTCATGTCAGCACAACGAGCTTAACAACGTATTCAACGTGTAATTTAAAACTTCCGAATTAATTACACGATACAATGTAATTTGATTTTTTCGATTAAAGTTAACATTGAAATCAACGTTATTTTGTTTTATTTTCTTGTACACATTTATTTTTTGCACGTATTATCCAACAGTTTCAAACAGAATAAAACTACATTAATGTAAATGAATATGGGGTTCGCGTAGCGTGGAGTTTATTTTCCACGATCTTTTCTCATGTTTAACCACAAGAGATAATTATCAAACCATAGTTTTGAGCATTATTTAAAATATACACACACAGACGTATTTTGATACCTGTGAGTATGCAGCGTAAAAAATAAAGCTGGCAAGAGGAAATCATTTAATACGTTCGCCAGGATATGAAACATGACCAGCTCATGTCAGCACAACGAGCTTAACAACGTATTCAACGTGTAATTTAAAACTTCCGAATTAATTACACGATACAATGTAATTTGATTTTTTCGATTAAAGTTAACATTGAAATCAACGTTATTTTGTTTTATTTTCTTGTACACATTTATTTTTTGCACGTATTATCCAACAGTTTCAAACAGAATAAAACTACATTAATGGCATGCCATTACTTTCACTTTATTTGGTTGTTATATTTGCTGCATTTGTTATTTGTTCGGGATATCTTGATTATTCTCTTTCTGGTACTAGAAGACTGTTTTGAGTTATGGCAAATAGATTTCGAGTTTGTTTTCGAAAAAAATGGCCCCATAGTTATGAAAGGCACTGATGTTAATACTGACATAGATAATAACGTGGTGTTTATGCTATATCTTCTTGAATGTTATGTTAAATTTCTTGTTTTTTTTGTAAAATTCAAATGGCTGATTTTAGATTCTTTCGCTGATCGCTAATTGAGATTCTTTGTTAGATGGGAAATATAGAGGAATGGTGATTGCATTTCTTGGTATTTAATTGTGTGGTTTGCTTATCCACAATTTTTAGAATTTGTTATAAATGAAATTAAAATTCCTCATAATTCTATTTATGTCCATCCAGGAACTGTTGCACAGATTTATTATAGATGCTACAAAGTTGCTCATAGATTTTGGTTTTGAAATCTGTGATTTCACTCTGGAAATGATGCTGCTGAAATTGAGATACATAGTTTGAGAATTGGATACAAATAATATATTAAAAACATTCTTGACCAACTTGACTTCAAAACTTGACCAACACCAACATGGCTTTAGTGTCCATGAAAATCTGACACGAATGAAGATACGTAATCCATTGTCCCTCAAACGATCAAAGGTTATACACTTATTTGGGAAGACATTGGAGGACCCACCACAATGAAGATTTGTTTGAGCTCTACGATGGTCTTACTAATGTGATCCCTTTGGATTAGATTCGCTATGCTGACTATATTACTCTGTTTAGTCCGTAAAGTTCGTTTAGATAGATTGCATTAACAGAGAATTATACTAAAATTTGTAAATAAAAAGTCTTTCTCGAATGTTTGTTACAGTTTAAGAAACACGCCGGTAAATTCGTTTCATTATTTAAATTGAAAATAAATATGCGTTGTAAATATGCGTTGTCAAAGATTGCGTCTCGTTCTCTGTGTTCTTTGCTCTAGTAATTGCTCTGAAATTAGCCATTGCAGGGATAAAATATCACATTTTGGTATCAAGTCAGATTACAACGACATACATCCTGAATGTTGGATCGCATAAGAATACTTTTGTGTGCGTTGGAATAATAAAGCAACCGTTAAATAAAGACTACAACGAACTCCAATTAAATGTCCAGTTCTTCCTGCCACACACACCGGATCATACGCTCGGTGATTAATTATTGATGTCTGTGCAATTACCGACGCAGAATGGTGGGAAAGTTATCCTAAGCCTTTCTGTCGTCCAATAGGTTGGATTTTTGTAGCACCAGTTCGAAACTGACCACCGTACGTAATCATTGGCTCTCAGTTCGTGTACTGTTGGCAGCCGTTGACGTTGGAGATGTGTTCGGTTTTTGGCTCGATAGATTTACATTTCTAGAAGGATAGTGAGACGTAGCGGAAGTGTGGCGGAGTGTGAAATAGTTACGGAGTTCCAGATATATATCTGTTCGGCTGCTGGCGGGACCGTTCGTCGTTTGGACGTTCGAGTGCTTATTTCGTTGAGACATAGGTCCCCCTTGCAAATTTATCGAACTCACTCAGCGCAGCTGCCGGCCGAGGAACGATGGCGCCAACTTTC
>KZ072109.1:84483-114522 GCA_002091845.1 Anopheles cracens
GGCGGTCACATTGTTGTAAACCGTCAATGATGAGCACGATCGTCCAAATAGGTCAAATCCTCGCATGAAGTACTGGTCACGCTTACCGTTCCTTCGTAGATCTTGCAGAGGTGTGCCCGCTTTGAGTTGCACACAGTTTTGTGCATCTTTTGGCGACATTTTCGCACAAAATCTGTTGTATTCCAAGGTAAGCGTGAACTGAAGCTTTTTCATCGTTGCTACGCACTCGTTTGAATCAACATACTGAACCGGTAGACTACGGTAAGAGTTGTCCACAGATGAATGAGACGCCACTGTAAAGCCATTGATTAGCATATTAGATCCGTGAAATCGGGAGCAAAGGATACAAACCCAAGCCACGGTGAGTAGAGCTTGACCGATGGATCGTTTAGTTTCGGAAACGTTCCACAGCTGGTCATATTGTACAGCGTCTTCTTTGGACGATATTCTACCCGTCGTGAATCCACCCGAGTACTTTCCGCTAGATTCCTAGTTGAGATGTTGGGATGATTTATGTTCACGTTCTTCACAATCCACTTCAGATGCAAATCGATGTCGGTGAACAAGTACGGCAGATTTTGATATGCTTTCTCAACGGTATCATTTTGTGTGTTTACACCTTTTAGGAAGAACTTTTTGCGTCCACCCTCCAGAGATTGCGACTGCAGGAGAGCTCCGGATTTGAGTTCGTTCTTGCCGCTGCCCGCACTATATGCACATTGCGGAAGAGCTTGCTGGTTGATAAGCAAACCTTGTTGAGCAAACCGTTCCTGGCAGTTTGCTGGACCTAGCAACGACACACCCTTTATTTCGTGATCATAGTTCTTGCTCGGCAGCACATTGAACTCCAATGGCTTGCCGTGGCGTGTCAATTCGGTAAGAGGTAAACAGATGGGCTTGATATAGCGATGGGTAAGATTGGCCGGGGTCATAAATTCAATGAGCGCTATATCGTGACTCAGCGGGTCGCTCGTATATCGCGGGTGCAAGATTATGTTCCTGATTTCGAGTTTTTGGAACAGATGATCGCACGGCATCTTCTCACAGCTGACTATAAGCAGTGACGTGAGGTGTCCTAGAATGATGAAACGCCTGACACAAGAAGCCCAAAATTTTAGGTAGGGTAGCTTACATGGATCGAGCAAATAAGAAAAAACTACAAGAAGTATAATAAACTCACCATGATGCAACGTTACGAACGATGTGCGCCGGAGCGATTGCGTACCACTCGCGCCTTGTTGAATTGCGGATGGACGATCATTTTTGCAATTTTGATTCTTCTAAGCGCAGGATCGCAAACGATCGTTCCTTCAGCCTCATCCGTGCAGTAATCGTCGGGATCAATAATACTGCCGAGCTTGATTTGAATTCTGGAATGTGCATAGAAGAGTACAATATAGGAAACAGGTTCTGAAACCTTAGACGAGAAGAGATCTTGCTATACATACTCGGTTGTAACTTCGTGCAGAATGTGCGCTGGACCCACGGCGTACCATTCGTTAATCAACGCCGTAATGCATATTAGATCCGTGAAATCGGGAGCAAAGGATACAAACCCAAGCCACGGTGAGTAGAGCTTGACCGATGGATCGTTTAGTTTCGGAAACGTTCCACAGCTGGTCATAGAAACGTTTTTACACTTCTAGAACCAGTTCCTAGTGTGATCGTCGCTTCTTCATTCGTCTTGACGCATCAGTGCAGAAAGAGCCAACGAAGAGAATGTGAAACGGAACTTAACTATAAATAAAACGGAACTTTATTAGAAAATCCGATTTGCCCAACCGATTACACGAAAATTAACTTTTCTCTCAGATCGTACTCTAATTTGGGTTGCTCTTCCTGTTCGTCATCCGTTTCCAGCAGTCTGTTCACGGTAACCGATCGATCACTTTCGTCCATCGTTTTGAGCATCCAGTCCAGATGGACGGCAATGTCGGTGTAAATGATGGGATAGTAATCACTGCAAATATCTGGCCAAGCTTGTGCAAAACCACGCAGCACGTGGCGCTTGACCCCGTTCAGCGTTTGGACGGAGTACATCGGGAATCCAGGAAGCGTGGGCACGCAATCGTTGCTGAGAGGTTTTTGATGCAGAACCGGCTACAAAGATACAAAGAAACTTCTCCCCGGATCACGAGTGCTCGACCGCGCTTGACAACAGGTCCGTTACGTGCGGTTGACAAACTCCAATGGCAATGGTCGCCACGATGGAAAAGTTTTAAACTTCTCCTGGCCCTTCTGACCATCTGGAAAGGGCGTTAAAGCTAGAGTTGTTATGGTTTTTCTTTATTAAAGCGGCTTCAATGTAATTAAATCTGGGCAAAATTAGTGTGAGCACGCCTGGTACGGCTAACGAAAAATGAACGCGAATGATTGCGATACAAAATGTTCAAATTCTGTTCTTAATAACGGTGCTGAGTAGAGTTTATTTTAAATGTGCAGGAGCAAAGGCATATTTCAAAATATGTCACAGTCATTTACAACGTTCCTTTTTGTTTCACGGATATTGTCGTTCTGAGGAAGAAAAGTATTCAATGGGTTTCATAGAAAGTAATACGCTGTTTTTGCAAAGCGTATAGGAGAAACCGGGGAAAAACACCTCTCCACGTCTTAAGGTGAAATAAACTAAAAGGTTTGATAGTCGTTCGTCTTATCAACTGTTTAAAACTGGCTGGGCTGGTCCACAAACCACCAATTGTTTCGAAAAACAAGCTCAAAACCTGTCAAACCACTTGCTGTGACACCCCTGGCGTAGGAGCGAAATGTCAAAACACACCCTGGCAGATTAGTTGATCAAGTTTCCAATCAAAAGAAGGTGTGTATAATTGGCATTAATGTGGCAGATGGATGAGCGTTCAAGAAGCAAACCAGAATGCTTGTTTTGGTTTCTATGATATTTTCGTATCTAATCGGCAATTTGTATCTACTAATTAGTCGTGTTTTTTACGACCGAGCTACGAAAACGGTAACATGTTAAAATGAAAAAACAACACAGATCTTTACGCTGGAGGAGTGTGTTGGAGTAGGATTTTTTAGGCAAACCGGTTGCCAATAATAACCAGTTTTGGCAAGAAAAAATCCCAAAAGCGGGTGTTGCGCTTTAGACTCCGTTTTAATACTGCGACCTTGAACGCGAAACGTTTTTACACTTCTAGAACCAGTTCCTAGTGTGATCGTCGCTTCTTCATTCGTCTTGACGCATCAGTGCAGAAAGAAACCGGCTACAAAGATACAAAGAAACTTCTCCCCGGATCACGAGTGCTCGACCGCGCTTGACAACAGGTCCGTTACGTGCGGCTGACAAACTCCAATGGCAATGGTCGCCACGATGGAAAAGTTTTAAACTTCTCCTGCCCTTCTGACCATCTGGAAAGGGCGTTAAAGCTAGAGTTGTTTTGGTTTTTCGTTATTAAAGGAGCTTCAATGTAATTAACTATGGGCAAAATAAGTGTGAGCACGCCTGGTACGGATAACGATAAATGAACGCGATTGATTGCGATACAAAATGTTCAAATTCTGTTCTTAATAACGGTGCAGAGTGGAGTTTATTTTAAATGCAGCTTGGAGCAAAGGCATATTTCAAAATATGTCACAGTCATTTACAACGTTCCTTTTTGTTTCACGGATATTGTCGTTCTAAGGAAGAAAAGTGTTAAATAGGTGGGTTCACACGACTCGAACTTTTGATGACGAACTTCACGCACACTATTACTGGACAACCGTTTCTAATTGAAACAGACTCGGCGAACATAGCTCGACTCACTAATACATTGACAAAAAAAGTTCGCAGATCGTACAAATTCGAGCAGAACAACAACTCGATTAGGGCTATGTTGTCGACAATGTTGCTACTGTTGTACTTCGGGTGGATGATAACTCGTTGAATTTGAAGTACTTGCGGAGAACTAGCACACGCCGATTTTCTATTGCGAATAGTACATTCAGGATCGATGGATTTGGTGTTTCCTCCGAAGACAACTTTTCGTCTTGAGAAAATGAAACATGTATGAGTATTGGGAGCCCCATTTGAACCAATAGTTTCATAGTTGATTAGCAATACTTACTCCAGACCGTCGTTTTGGAAGCAGTGGGCTGGACCAACTGCGTACCATTCGTTCAGCAGCGTTACTGCACATCGTTCGTCCAAAGTGTTATCGGATGCCCTGTACACTCCAGCAAACCCAAGCCATGGCAAAGTCCACCGGACACCATTAGCGATGGACGTTTCCGAAGGCAACCCGCATGTGGTGAAATCAAACAGTTTCAACTTTTCTTCATAGTCTACCACAAAATCATCAGATTCAGGTGTTAAAATGCGTGGGTCGACAAATTTTTCTATCCAGCTCAAATATTTCGCAACGTCAGTGAAGGCGGTGTACTTGATGCTATCGCAAATCTGCGAGCTTCCCGAAGTTTCCAGTGGTATGAAGGACACGATGCCCCGCACATACCATTTGCCTCCCACTTCAAAGAACATACCGCCACCGCTGTCACCTTTGCAAGCAGTGACCCCATAAGCACCTCTCCCGCATATCATATCTTTGGTAAGAAGATTTCCGAACACGCCGCGGTCGTTTTCGATGCACGTGATAGGATCGACAACACCGATTAGTGCTTGTTTCAGTTCATTCGAAACGTTGCCGTTTTCAGTTATACCGAACCCAACGACGGTACCATTCCGTCCTTTGATCGAAGCCTTATTATCATCCAATGTCCACAAGCAAACGGGCTGGACGTACTTTGACATGGTAATACTTCTCGTTAGCTTGATCAGCGCGATGTCATGAACCACACGCCCGCCGGTGAAGTTCGTATGAAGCTGGATGTCCTTCACATAATGTTCCTGATAATATTGTCCGGGTTGCTTTAAACTGGAGAGTCCCACACGGACCATTATTTTGGTTCGATGGATCACTCCACTCTGGATGTACACACAGTGAGCGGCTTTGGAGCAAAGAAGATCGATAACGTAATTAGCTTATTTATCACTACTTCCATTCCAATGCACTACCTGTCAGTATTGTATTGTGATCAATGATCGACCCTCCGCAGGCATACTCGAAATCCTTCATTGTTTTGTGATAGATAGCTGCATGCCACGGCCAATGGCCTGCCTTCGCATCGACACCGTTGTGAATCAAATAAACCGTTTTCACCTTTCTTCGACCGCACTGATGTGGATTGTTTTGTGCAATGGCAAGGGACAGGCAGAAAGCCATTTGAATCAACGATATAATCCACTTTGAGATGTCAACAATGGGCAGACAGATAGGACGAACGTTCGGTTGTGACGTATCGGCTGGGCTCAACAACTCGATTAGGGCTATGTTGTCGACAATGTTGCTACTGTTGTACTTCGGGTGGATGATAACTCGTTGAATTTGAAGTACTTGCGGAGAACTAGCACACGCCGATTTTCTATTGCGAATAGTACATTCAGGATCGATGGATTTGGTGTTTCCTCCGAAGACAACTTTTCGTCTTGAGAAAATGAAACATGTATGAGTATTGGGAGCCCCATTTGAACCAATAGTTTCATAGTTGATTAGCAATACTTACTCCAGACCGTCGTTTTGGAAGCAGTGGGCTGGACCAACTGCGTACCATTCGTTCAGCAGCGTTACTGCACATCGTTCGTCCAAAGTGTTATCGGATGCCCTGTACACTCCAGCAAACCCAAGCCATGGCAAAGTCCACCGGACACCATTAGCGATGGACGTTTCCGAAGGCAACCCGCATGTGGTGAAATCAAACAGTTTCAACTTTTCTTCATAGTCTACCACAAAATCATCAGATTCAGGTGTTAAAATGCGTGGGTCGACAAATTTTTCTATCCAGCTCAAATATTTCGCAACGTCAGTGAAGGCGGTGTACTTGATGCTATCGCAAATCTGCGAGCTTCCCGAAGTTTCCAGTGGTATGAAGGACACGATGCCCCGCACATACCATTTGCCTCCCACTTCAAAGAACATACCGCCACCGCTGTCACCTTTGCAAGCAGTGACCCCATAAGCACCTCTCCCGCATATCATATCTTTGGTAAGAAGATTTCCGAACACGCCGCGGTCGTTTTCGATGCACGTGATAGGATCGACAACACCGATTAGTGCTTGTTTCAGTTCATTCGAAACGTTGCCGTTTTCAGTTATACCGAACCCAACGACGGTACCATTCCGTCCTTTGATCGAAGCCTTATTATCATCCAATGTCCACAAGCAAACGGGCTGGACGTACTTTGACATGGTAATACTTCTCGTTAGCTTGATCAGCGCGATGTCATGAACCACACGCCCGCCGGTGAAGTTCGTATGAAGCTGGATGTCCTTCACATAATGTTCCTGATAATATTGTCCGGGTTGCTTTAAACTGGAGAGTCCCACACGGACCATTATTTTGGTTCGATGGATCACTCCACTCTGGATGTACACACAGTGAGCGGCTTTGGAGCAAAGAAGATCGATAACGTAATTAGCTTATTTATCACTACTTCCATTCCAATGCACTACCTGTCAGTATTGTATTGTGATCAATGATCGACCCTCCGCAGGCATACTCGAAATCCTTCATTGTTTTGTGATAGATAGCTCACACCCTTTATTTCGTGATCATAGTTCTTGCTCGGCAGCACATTGAACTCCAATGGCTTGCCGTGGCGTGTCAATTCGGTAAGAGGTAAACAGATGGGCTTGATATAGCGATGGGTAAGATTGGCCGGGGTCATAAATTCAATGAGCGCTATATCGTGACTCAGCGGGTCGCTCGTATATCGCGGGTGCAAGATTATGTTCCTGATTTCGAGTTTTTGGAACAGATGATCGCACGGCATCTTCTCACAGCTGACTATAAGCAGTGACGTGAGGTGTCCTAGAATGATGAAACGCCTGACACAAGAAGCCCAAAATTTTAGGTAGGGTAGCTTACATGGATCGAGCAAATAAGAAAAAACTACAAGAAGTATAATAAACTCACCATGATGCAACGTTACGAATGATGTGTGCCGGAGCGATTGCGTACCACTCGCTTATCAGTACAACGACACTTTCGATATACACCGATTTCGACATCATATTCCTGTGCGACATCAAGAATCCCATCCAGGGGTAGAAGGTGCGCTCAACCGACGTCTCGTTGTTGAAGGTAGTGGTGCCACAGGAATCACCGTTGAACAAACGTAACTTCATCTGATCCATTACGGGCAACTCTTTGGTCCATGCTAATTCCAGCGAAGAATTGTCAGCTGGTTGTTCTTCTACTACGTTCTGCTCTTGCAAATCATGCTTCATGTTGTACAGCATCCAGTCGAGATAGGCGGTCACATTGTTGTAAACCGTCAATGATGAGCACGATCGTCCAAAAAGGTCAAATCCTCGCAGGAAGTACTGTTCACGCTTGCCGTTCCTTCGTAGATCTTGTAGAGGTGTACCCGCTTTGAGTTGCCCACAGTTTTGTGCATCTCTTGGCGACATTTTCGCACAAAATCTGTTGTATTCCAAGGTAAGCGTGAACTGAAGCTTTTTCATCGTTGCTATGCACTCATTTGAATCAACATACTGAACCGGTAGACTACGGTAAGAGTTGTCCACAGATGAATGAGACGCCACTGTAAAGCCATTGATTTTAGTCTGTCGGAGTATGTCAACAATGGGCAGACAGATAGGACGAACGTTCGGTTGTGACGTATCGGCTGGGCTCAACAACTCGATTAGGGCTATGTTGTCGACAATGTTGCTACTGTTGTACTTCGGGTGGATGATAACTCGTTGAATTTGAAGTACTTGCGGAGAACTAGCACACGCCGATTTTCTATTGCGAATAGTACATTCAGGATCGATGGATTTGGTGTTTCCTCCGAAGACAACTTTTCGTCTTGAGAAAATGAAACATGTATGAGTATTGGGAGCCCCATTTGAACCAATAGTTTCATAGTTGATTAGCAATACTTACTCCAGACCGTCGTTTTGGAAGCAGTGGGCTGGACCAACTGCGTACCATTCGTTCAGCAGCGTTACTGCACATCGTTCGTCCAAAGTGTTATCGGATGCCCTGTACACTCCAGCAAACCCAAGCCATGGCAAAGTCCACCGGACACCATTAGCGATGGACGTTTCCGAAGGCAACCCGCATGTGGTGAAATCAAACAGTTTCAACTTTTCTTCATAGTCTACCACAAAATCATCAGATTCAGGTGTTAAAATGCGTGGGTCGACAAATTTTTCTATCCAGCTCAAATATTTCGCAACGTCAGTGAAGGCGGTGTACTTGATGCTATCGCAAATCTGCGAGCTTCCCGAAGTTTCCAGTGGTATGAAGGACACGATGCCCCGCACATACCATTTGCCTCCCACTTCAAAGAACATACCGCCACCGCTGTCACCTTTGCAAGCAGTGACCCCATAAGCACCTCTCCCGCATATCATATCTTTGGTAAGAAGATTTCCGAACACGCCGCGGTCGTTTTCGATGCACGTGATAGGATCGACAACACCGATTAGTGCTTGTTTCAGTTCATTCGAAACGTTGCCGTTTTCAGTTATACCGAACCCAACGACGGTACCATTCCGTCCTTTGATCGAAGCCTTATTATCATCCAATGTCCACAAGCAAACGGGCTGGACGTACTTTGACATGGTAATACTTCTCGTTAGCTTGATCAGCGCGATGTCATGAACCACACGCCCGCCGGTGAAGTTCGTATGAAGCTGGATGTCCTTCACATAATGTTCCTGATAATATTGTCCGGGTTGCTTTAAACTGGAGAGTCCCACACGGACCATTATTTTGGTTCGATGGATCACTCCACTCTGGATGTACACACAGTGAGCGGCTTTGGAGCAAAGAAGATCGATAACGTAATTAGCTTATTTATCACTACTTCCATTCCAATGCACTACCTGTCAGTATTGTATTGTGATCAATGATCGACCCTCCGCAGGCATACTCGAAATCCTTCATTGTTTTGTGATAGATAGCTGCATGCCACGGCCAATGGCCTGCCTTCGCATCGACACCGTTGTGAATCAAATAAACCGTTTTCACCTTTCTTCGACCGCACTGATGTGGATTGTTTTGTGCAATGGCAAGGGACAGGCAGAAAGCCATTTGAATCAACGATATAATCCACTTTGAGCACCGCATTGTTCGTACTAAGAAACACTTTGAACATACACTCACGGAAGAACAACCAACCAGCGCACGATATCACGGGCGTCTGTGTGGTAGCGCGCGTTTATATGGCAATCGAACATGGCTCTAATATCAAACTGGTTTTCTTCCGCATATGTTTGAAGAACTTTTGTTGCTTAGTTAATGAAAACGAGTTCAAAACAAGTTTTTGTGAAGATTCCAAGAAATTTCGTATGAAGCTGGATGTCCTTCACATAATGTTCCTGATAATATTGTCCGGGTTGCTTTAAACTGGAGAGTCCCACACGGACCATTATTTTGGTTCGATGGATCACTCCACTCTGGATGTACACACAGTGAGCGGCTTTGGAGCAAAGAAGATCGATAACGTAATTAGCTTATTTATCACTACTTCCATTCCAATGCACTACCTGTCAGTATTGTATTGTGATCAATGATCGACCCTCCGCAGGCATACTCGAAATCCTTCATTGTTTTGTGATAGATAGCTGCATGCCACGGCCAATGGCCTGCCTTCGCATCGACACCGTTGTGAATCAAATAAACCGTTTTCACCTTTCTTCGACCGCACTGATGTGGATTGTTTTGTGCAATGGCAAGGGACAGGCAGAAAGCCATTTGAATCAACGATATAATCCACTTTGAGGACCGCATTGTTCGTACTAAGAAACACTTTGAACATGCACTCACGGAAGAACAACCAACCAGCGCACGATATCACGGGCGTCTGTGTGGTAGCGCGCGTTTATATGGCAATCGAACATGGCTCTAATATCAAACTGGTTTTCTTCCGCATATGTTTGAAGAACTTTTGTTGCTTAGTTAATGAAGACGAGTCCAAAACAAGTTTCTGTGAAGATTCCAAGAAATGATACCAATGACGAAGTTGACCAATAGTTTTTTTTTTTATCTTCGATTGAATATGGAGTGGATTATTTTTTCCAAGTGGAAGAATTGGATGGACCGGGGAAAATTGGTTAGTATAGAACTGATAATGTCAACACAATGAAGCAGATGAAGGTTCTAGATCACAGATGAATGAATTTCAACAACTTTTTCGTGAGGTTTCTGCATCATTGAAACAAAATTGATGTTATGATCCAATTGATGTTATAATGTTATGTATTGATCTTATGATCGGTATAAAGGACCGGAAGTCTCTTGTGTACAATGCACCTCTCATTTCGAAACACATATCGCTTCTGCTATCACTTTTGTAAGCTATGACTTCTTGTTGCCGGCCGATAAAGAACATCTTAGATGTAAAATGAGTTCCAAACACATCGCGATCATTTTCAATGCAATGCAGAGGGCCGACAACACCGATAAGATCAGGTCATTCGATGTGAACTCTTCTGTAGTTAAACCTGTAGCGTTACGGTACGTTACGTCAAGCACCCATTGCTGATACCATTTTGACCCACGATCGAGCTTTGTTCGCGAGAGAGTTATTAGCAGATCTCACGGTATATTTACACTTGATCAAAGATGGTCGCATGCCACTGTCAATGGCCTGCCTTTGCATTGACACCGTTATGGATCAAATAATCCGTTTTTACTTTCCACCGACCGCACTGGTTTAGAAAAGCAACTGAAATAATGGTGAAATCCATTTTGAATACAACATAGTTCGTACTGAGAATTGCTGAGGATCTGAATAATCCCAACAGCGCACAATCTTACGTGTGAAGCGGCCCTAGTCGATACAATTTGGGTAAGACGGTAGAGTGAGACAGTTGGAATGCGACGGAGCGAGTACACCAGTTATGAAAACTTTGCTTAATAATAGTAAGTAGGGTAAGAACTGAGAGAGATGGATTTCATTACGTGTTAAACAGTGGAAGGTGTGAAGTGGTGCGTAGAGTTTACGTTTAGAAAAAAAGTATAATAGGACGAAGCAGTTCTACACGTGTGTCTTAATGATAGCACGCTTTGATATGTCGACCGATCTTGTCACTCGATTGATGTCAAACTGGTTTGTTATTTTTTTGGTAGAGGTCTTGTGTGGCTTAAAAACGGTTGATGAACGTGAACGGCAAACCAGTTGGACGAGTTTTGCATATTTTATCCATTGACCAAATATTTATGTAGATTTCTAGAATTCCATGACAGTTTTTTGTGAACAAAGTAATAGATTAGTTTCATAACACAGAGGCATGGTTGAGTTGACATGTTCGTATCGATGTGTTCTTACCTTCTTCGTGCAATAAATAAGCGATCGATTTCTTTCTAACTTGATTTTCGGTCAAACAAAGACGAAGTTCTAAAGAAACAAAGACGAAGTTCGAAGTTTCGCGACTGGGTTTCGAGCGGAATCCATTGCTATAAAGAGAAAAAAGTTCGTAGGGTTGGTGGATTTGTAGCACTCTTGATCTCATTTGTTAGACGATCAACGTTGCCTTTGTATCGAACAGAATAGTTTTCATGCTTGTTAAAGTATGTGATTTATTTTATGAGCGAGTATCTTATTTACTCAGTTGTATAGTTGTCTTGTTTACTTAGCATAACAAAACCAAGTCTAATGTTCATTAATCAACGTATCATTTACTTAATTAAATTAGTGTCTATGAGCAAAACATTTGCACACTGTTTACGAGCATTAAGATCTGATAGAAGAATAATATGTATTTTTTACAAAAGAACATTGCTGGCAATAGCATTTTTGGAGTAACCTGTCAAAAGACGTAACGAACTTTGTTGCTTGCAGTATGTCGTTGGAAATAAGTAGGTAAACAAGATTCAGGGAAAACTGTCAATACCTGCTCTCTTCATAAACCTTGGTTTACTCAATACCGCTCTCACATTTTGAAGAGTTTGTTTCCGTATGTTCCGTTGCACTTAAGTAGCGCCCTGTTATTTTGTATTTTCATTCATTCTTTTCCCCAGATATCGACATTACCGTAACCTTGAAACATAACAAACGAGTGAATAATCAGGCGAATGAGATCTCGGCTTCTTCTTTAGAGCGAAATTAGTAGATGTGATATGAAAAATGAAATGAAATGTTTGACTGTGAGTCTGACACGTTTCTGTTTTTGAGAATCCGCAGAGGTTTACCGGTTTACACACAGTTCATTATGCCTAAACCGAGTACGACAACGTAGCAGATTCAAAGGATCACTTTAATATATGCACTAAAGGAACCTTTATAGAATCAATTAATCATGCTACATTGCTGATGCGATAGTCATTGGCATTTACCATCTTTATTTTTGCGGAAGATAAGAAGCATTGGAGTAGATCAAAACCAGATAGAACTACAGAACAAGGGATTTGGATTTGTGATGTGAATGCGCTGCTTTGTAGAATCATGAAATATGAACTTAGGTTTACGTCCTATGATAAATCCATTGTTTGTAGCATCCAGTCCAGATGAACGGCAATGTCGGTGTAAATGATGGGATAGTATTCGCTGCAAATATCTGGCCAAGCCTGAGCGAAACCACGCAGCACGTGCCGCTTGACCCCGTTCAGCGTTTGGACGGAGTACATCGGGAATCCAGGAAGCGTGGGCACGCAATCGTTGCTGAGAGGTTTTTGATGCAGTACGCAGATGCTTGTGTTTGCAATGTTGTAATCCAGTGCCAATCGGTCCCACCGCTGCTGACAGTCCGTGGGGCTAATGTAAGAGTTTTTGTCCAGCTTCTTCGATACGTAGTTCAGTGTGTTCAAATTCAAGAAATGGGCCTTCATCTCGGAGATCTGATAGCGGCGAATCGATTCGTCAGCCGGTAGACAGACGGGACTGAGTTCGGGCATGTTGGCAGGCTTGGATAACTTCAGCAGCAGAATGTTGTTGCTGCGATCGGCCTTGTTGAATTGCGGATGGACGATCATTTTTGCAATTTTGATTCTTCTAAGCGCAGGATCGCAAACGATCGTTCCTTCATCCTCATCCGTGCAGACATCGTCGGGATCGATGATACTGCCGAGCTTGATTTGTATTCTGGAAAGTGCATAGAAGAGTACAATATAGGAAACAGGTTCTGAAACCTTAGAAGATAAGAGATCTTGCTATACATACTCGGTTGTAACTTCGTGCAGAATGTGCGCTGGACCCACGGCGTACCATTCGTTAATCAACGCCGTAATGCATATTAGATCCGTGAAATCGGGAGCAAAGGATACAAACCCAAGCCACGGTGAGTAGAGCTTGACCGATGGATCGTTTAGATTCGGAAACGTTCCACAGCTGGTTATATTATACAGCGTCTTGTTCGGACGATATGGAAACGTTCCACAGCTGGTTATATTATACAGCGTCTTGTTCGGACGATATTCTACCGGTCGAGAATCCACAAGGATACTTTCCTCTACGTTCGTTGTTGAAATGTTGGGATGATCTAGGTTCACGTTCTTCACAATCCACTCCAGATGCAGATCGGTGTTGGTGAACAGATATGGAAGATCTTGATACCTTTTTCCAAAAGTATCATTTTGTGTGTTTATACCTTTTAGGAAGAACTTTTTACGTCCACCGAACAGAGATTGCGCCTGCAGGAGAGCTCCAGATTTGAGCACGTTTTTGCCGCTGTCCGCACTATATGCACATTGCGGAAGAGCTTGCTGGTTGATAAGCAAACCTTGTTGGGCAAACCGTTCTTGACAGTTCGCTGACCGCACGTAACGGACCTGTTGTCAAGCGCGGTCGAGCACTCGTGATCCGGGGAGAAGTTTCTTTGTATCTTTGTAGCCGGTGAAAATGTAACTCAAACTTTGGCGACCGGGAAATATTGGGAGTGAAATTCGGGACGGAAAAACATAAGCGTTTACATATTTTACGCAAAGCATTTATCGTTTATTTTGAATTGTCCAGGCATAATTGATGTGACAGCAACGTAATCAGAGTGAAATAAATATACAAAATAGAATCAAATGCACAACCTCATCTCGCTCAGCAAGAAAAGCACATCATGAGTTCGAATAGTTTTTCTTCCACATCGATGAACCGTCTAACTAGCGAGTTGCGCCATCACGTCAAAAACACTCCCTGCGCCAAACACCGAAAGAGCATGCTATAAGGCAACATCCTACCCCGCATCACCAATAACCAACTGTGGTGATGGCACATGTACGCTACAGTTACCACTTCTCCACCGCCGGAACGGAAGTTTATCAGTTGATAAAAAGTCAACAATAAATTAAAGTCCGCATTTGACGCTAGCGAAATGAATCTCAAGCGATCCACCAGCACACGATTGCGGTTTCCGGTCCAGCCGGTCCGTACCGGGCCGTGCCCTTAGCGGAAGCAACAACGACGGCAGCGGTTCTGCATAAGAAAGCCCCAAAGACTTCACTTCACACAAATCTGTCCGAAGCATCTGTGCACAACTCCATTGCTGATTAAACACGCTCAGCGAGAGTGTGTTTGCGGGGATGTTTTCTTGTTCTTTCCGTGGAGGTGAGTAAAATGCGAAGAGAAATTAGCTCGGTTTTCAAACCCAGCAGCACTGCCATTCACCGCCGTGTGGAACGTTACACTCGATGTTTGGACACTAACTTCCGCTGCACATAAACGCTCAGGCGAACGTGTTTTGTCCATTGCAGAGAGCACGCTGAAACCACTGCAACAGAAAACCATCTCCCTCCAGTTTGCTCCGGGTTTTGCTAACGATCATCATACTCCTGCCATCCAGCTTGAACCACTCCATCGATAACCATCAGTGACTTTTGAATTATTTCGCAACCTCCATCCACCAACGGGGTAAGCTGTAAGACCCGGCGCCGACTTTTTGGAACACACGGGGAGTCCCCATCGAATTTCGCAACCTCCATCCACCAACGGGGTAAGCTGTAAGACCCGGCGCCGACTTTTTGGAACACACGGGGAGTCCCCATCGTCAAGCGGACCACCGTCCGGTCATAATGTTGCCTTCTTTTCCAGCATCTTTTTAATGCACTGCAGTACGGTTGGACTTATTCGCCCTTGTGAGCTGGTGGTTTGGCGAACTGCAGCACCGGTCACTGCAAAGGAAAATGGTCTCGCAGGCAAAATGCTGATTAGTAGGTAGAATAGCCACACTATCCATCAAGATTATGCACGAATTTCGGAAAGCGGCGTGGAGCATGAAACGTTGGTTGGAAAAAGGATTTAATTAAAATGTAAAACGCACGCGACATCTTTCGGGTGCATCTAGCGGACTAGGTATTGCCACGAGCCCGGACGAATAAATTGTTTGCAGCACGACAGGGTGATCTATTTCTGGGACTGCAAGCACTTTGTGGCGCAAATTTGGCACAATCTGGGCAAAAAATGCTATTTCTAGTTATTATTACGTTGTTTGCTCCCTTTTCGTTCTGCTTTGAGCAATATGATAAGCTGTGATCTGACGACAGCTAATAAGTAAGCAACGCTACTATTCAAGTATGTGCATAAAACGACTCCATTATTCTTCCATATCTTTAACAGGTAAGGAAGACTTTTCTGTGTTTACTACAACCAAAATTGGAGATGACAAATATTTGTTCGTAACGCATTTCAAGCTAAAAACTATGCCCTCTAACGATCGTTTTTCCTCAACCTGAGTACAATTCAATAGTGTCAAGCGTTAACTGGACACGCTTGTTTTGCATTGCTTCACGGGTTACGCTCTTCATAACCCAGATCCCTCCAGTCGAAATCTAGAAACTGGAGAGTATCGTTCTCGCAATTGACTGACCAAATACGGTTCGGCTCTAGAATAAACTTCTGTTACTTACCCGCTTATCACTGATTGCAAGCTGCAAGCGAGCGGACCGGTTCGAACCATTCCAAACTCGGTTCGTTAGTTTAATTGTCAACCACCTCCGGGCGCCGGCCATTATCCGTTCAAGCTCCGTTCCGCTGGCGGTTGCCGGACGGTGTGCAGTCACAGGCAGGGCTTATGATTACCGAGCTCCCGGAGTGTCCGGGCTTAAGTTGTACTCGTTTCGGAGACCTAACCAAATTTTTCTTGTGGCGGTCTCGCAGACACGTTCATGATGAGTATCAGGTCTCGTAGAGGAGTGTTTTTTGAAAGTATTATACTTTAATCGAAGGTCTAGACGTTAGGACTTATTCGCGATGATATCTTGAATAGTTGCAAGCGACAAATTACACTGCATATTGCCACCAAATACATGATAACAATGAATATTGTTTTCTTCTAATATTGAAAAGTGAAACAGTTCTCATTCACATTATGTGAGCACAGCTGTATGTGATAAACTATAGACACAATTACACCGTTTCTTTACGCTTCCATTTACTTACATTATGGATGTAGTCTGATTGTTCACTCCAAGTCCTAGGATTAAAATTTAAAAACACATTTATCGATATGCTTTAATATTTATTTCGACAACTTTTTTCTTCAATCGTGGTTCTGGAGTATTTTTGGTGAGTATTAACAGATTAAGTTCGGCAGATTTGTGAGTTTGCTCCGAAATAAGGTTTTCATTTTCATATTTTTAATAATAACAAAGCCAAATTAATAATTGGGTAACAACTCGCGAAAAATATACGAATGTACCAATCATCACCCGTACCCGTAGTATATCTTGATATCGTATACAGCCAAAATGTTTGAATCAGTACTAACAAAACTTACGGATCAGATCAAGTCCAGGAACAGATCGTGCATCATTTTCAGTATCTAAATCTCAAAATGAAACTCTTTGTAAACGCACCGCTCTTATGATCCGTCATGTCTTGCGATTTAGCTTCTATATATGCTGTAGAGCGAGAATTGGGTTCGTACTGTGCGACTTAGTACATGTTAGTTGTTCTAGCCCCTCCATCGTTTCAAGATGCAGTAATGACTCACTCAAATTGATAAATATTATTAATCGAAATAAAAATTGTTGACGGATCGATGTTTGAAGGACCATCTAGGTTAGGTACACGCAACGTTCAACAACTAACAAAACAGATCAATTCACTAGTGGCCACACTTGTTTGATTGCACTCTTGTTATCTTAATTTTGTCTCGAGAATATATTTATTCCTCAACAAAACCACCGGAATCAACAACATAGAAAAATGAGCTAAATTTAGCTGCTTGCGCTTATCACAACAAACTGCGGTTACACTCTGTGAGCCACAACAGTCACTTACACATTCCACCCTTTCTTCTGGGCCGCCGGGAAGCAATGCGCTGCCGTCACCACGTACCGCGTGCTAATCAACGAACCGGCACAGTTCGCGTATATCCGATTGTTGCGTGCCTGAAATCGTAGCAACGCAAGCCAAGGAAACTCGCCGATCTCCGTGTCGTTACCACCGATGATCCGATTGCTATTCTTGAACGGGCCACATTTTGGATCGTTCTTTAGCCGGGGACAGCAGACAAGCGTCGGCCCATCGGATTGACTCTCACATAGCAAACTCTCCAGGTAGACCGTATCGTTGTACAATAATGAGTCGCGCCGAAGGAAGTCCAGAACGTAGCCACATTTACGCACAGGCACACACCGACCAGGAGTTCCATTGGTCGTGTTGCAGAATGCGTGCTCTTGTCCATGGCACAGGGCACTAATCGAGGCTAGTGCCACGATGACACTCACTACACTCCACGTGGTATACATCCTACCTTTTTTTGAGCCGTTTGATTCGCTTGCGCGATTTAAGAGCGCCGGAATAGAACTGAACAACACGGCGCTCAGTTCGCCCAGTTATCGCCCATGCGCTTTGCGACTGTGGCTGCGAGCTGATGCGCAGTTGTATCAAGAGCCGTCTAGAACGCCCCCCTTGTTACACATAGCCTGGTGTAGATTATGAATGACTAACATGGTTTTACCATAGTTGAAATAAATCCCCTCTCATATCTCTTCTACACATCGTTGGAAGTGAAAGGGAACGAAGGTCATTTCAATAAACGAATAATGCGCGAAGACGTCACGCCACAAATGTCCCGCAGGATTCCGTAGTTCAATCAGTCGTGCAGTAGTCGCTGGTATTGTTGAGAGATTATTGCATTCCGGTTAAATATGGCATGAACTATCCTGTCCCTGGAATGGTTGGTGGTAAAAATGTCGCTATGCTCTTGCGCTCCGTACAAGACTTTCAACAAATTGATTCGCGTGTTTTGAAAGAACTAATAAAAATGATAATAAATGATACCTTAGCACTGACGATTATAGATGTGGCTGTAGCAATAGGGTATAGTCATTTCTACTTCTTGATCCTTACAAAATTGAACAGTCTTTGTATTCAGTATGGTGGCATAATCCGTGAGATACTCGAGACATGACTTCAAGATAAACCTAAAAATTGCTGCAAAAACATTCACCTCTCGTTAAATCTGTATATTACACAAACTGATCACTCAAATTGATCTAGTTAGCACTCTAAACAATGTCGGCCGTGGAGGTGAGTAAAATGCGAAGAGAAATTAGCTCGGTTTTCAAACCCAGCAGCACTGCCATTCACCGCCGTGTGGAACGTTACACTCGATGTTTGGACACTAACTTCCGCTGCACATAAACGCTCAGGCGAACGTGTTTTGTCCATTGCAGAGAGCACGCTGAAACCACTGCAACAGAAAACCATCTCCCTCCAGTTTGCTCCGGGTTTTGCTAACGATCATCATACTCCTGCCATCCAGCTTGAACCACTCCATCGATAACCATCAGTGACTTTTGAATTATTTCGCAACCTCCATCCACCAACGGGGTAAGCTGTAAGACCCGGCGCCGACTTTTTGGAACACACGGGGAGTCCCCATCGGCAAGCGGACCACCGTCCGGCCATAATGTTGCCTTCTTTTCTAGCATCTTTTTAATGCACTGCAGTAAGGTTGGACTTATTCGCCCTTGCGAGCTGGTGGTTTGGCGAACTGCAGCACCGGTCACTGCAAAGGAAAATGGTCTCGCAGGCAAAATGCTGATTAGTAGGTAGAATAGCCACACTATCCATCAAGATTATGCACGAATTTCGGAAAGCGGCGTGGAGCATGAAACGTTGGTTGGAAAAAGGATTTAATTAAAATGTAAAACGCACGCGACATCTTTCGGGTGCATCTAGCGGACTAGGTATTGCCACGAGCCCGGACGAATAAATTGTTTGCAGCACGACAGGGTGATCTATTTCTGGGACTGCAAGCACTTTGTGGCGCAAATTTGGCACAATCTGGGCAAAAAATGCTATTTCTAGTTATTATTACGTTGTTTGCTCCCTTTTCGTTCTGCTTTGAGCAATATGATAAGCTGTGATCTGACGACAGCTAATAAGTAAGCAACGCTACTATTCAAGTATGTGCATAAAACGACTCCATAATTCTTCCATATCTTTAACAGGTAAGGAAGACTTTTCTGTGTTTACTACAACCGAAATTGGAGATGACAAATATTTGTTCGTAACGCATTTCAAGCTAAAAACTATGCCCTCTAACGATCGTTTTTCCTCAACCTGAGTACAATTCAATAGTGTCAAGCGTTAACTGGACACGCTTGTTTTGCATTGCTTCACGGGTTACGCTCTTCATAACCCAGATCCCTCCAGTCGAAATCTAGAAACTGGAGAGTATCGTTCTCGCAATTGACTGACCAAATACGGTTCGGCTCTAGAATAAACTTCTGTTACTTACCCGCTTATCACTGATTGCAAGCTGCAAGCGAGCGGACCGGTTCGAACCATTCCAAACTCGGTTCGTTAGTTTAATTGTCAACCACCTCCGGGCGCCGGGCATTATCCGTTCAAGCTGGCGCTGGCGGTTGCCGGACGGTGTGCAGTCACAGGCAGGGCTTATGATTACCGAGCTCCCGGAGTGTCCGGGCTTAAGTTGTACTCGTTTCGGACACCTAACCTCATTTTTACTTGTGGCGGTCTCGCAGACACGTTCATGATGAGTATCAGGTCTCGTAGAGGAGTGTTTTTTGAAAATATTATACTTTAATCGAAGGTCTAGACGTTAGGACTTATTCGCGATGATATCTTGAATAGTTGCAAGCGACAAATTACACTGCATATTGCCACCAAATACATGATAACAATGAATTCTTCTAATATTGAAAAGTAAAACAGTTCTCATTCACATTATGTGAGCACAGCTGTATGTGATAAACTATAGACACAATTACACCGTTTCTTTACGCTTCCCTTTACCTACATTATGGATGTAGTCTGATTGTTCACTCCAAGTCCTAGGATTAAAATTTAAAAACACATTTATCGATATGCTTTAATATTTATTTCGACAACTTTTTTCTTCAATCGTGGTTCTGGAGTATTTTTGGTGAGTATTAACAGATTAAGTTCGGCAGATTTGTGAGTTTGCTCCGAAATAAGGTTTTCATTTTCACATTTTTAATAATAACAAAGCCAAATTAATAATTGGGTAACAGCTCTCGAAAAATATACGAATGTACCAATCATCACCCGTACCCGTAGTATATCCTTGATATCGTATACAGCCAAAATGTTTGAATCAGTACTAACAAAACTTACGGATCAGATCAAGTCCAGGAACAGATCGTGCATTCCCTCGAGAAGCCACCAATTTCGTTATCAAATTAATTAAAGTCACTATAGCGGCTACGACTGTGGTGTGGCTAAGCCCTTGATATCGTATACAGCCAAAATGTTTGAATCAGTACTAACAAAACTTACGGATCAGATCAAGTCCAGGAACAGATCGTGCATTCCCTCGAGAAGCCACCAATTTCGTTATCAAATTAATTAAAGTCACTATAGCGGCTACGACTGTGGTGTGGCTAAGCCAGTATTCCTCGAAACATCTCGTGCTCGATCCATCCAATGTAGTGGGTAACGTTCGTGTAAACTCCAGGCACACCCTCTCTGCCACATTTGGGCCATCCGAAGCTCGTGATACCGATCAAATACCATGTCCCTTCCACGAACTCCATTAGCGGACCGCCCGAGTCACCGTGGCACGTATCCTCATTGCGCACACCGCCGGCACATATGTGGGCGTCCCCGATGCCCACATTGCTCGGTACCTGGAACAGCTTCCTGCACCGCTCCTTGTCAAACTCACGCAGATCGATCTGCTTCAACAAATCCGACATTCCAGAGTCTGGCGCGGGAAATAACAGCGAAAAAAAACCGGGAAGCAATGCGCTGCCGTCACCACGTACCGCGTGCTAATCAACGAACCGGCACAGTTCGCGTATATCCGATTGTTGCGTGCCTGAAATCGTAGCAACGCAAGCCAAGGAAACTCGCCGATCTCCGTGTCGTTACCACCGATGATCCGATTGCTATTCTTGAACGGGCCACATTTTGGATCGTTCTTTAGCCGGGGACAGCAGACAAGCGTCGGCCCATCGGATTGACTCTCACATAGCAAACTCTCCAGGTAGACCGTATCGTTGTACAATAATGAGTCGCGCCGTAGGAAGTCCAGAACGTAGCCACATTTACGCACAGGCACACACCGACCAGGAGTTCCATTGGTCGTGTTGCAGAATGCGTGCTCTTGTCCATGGCACAGGGCACTAATCGAGGCTAGTGCCACGATGACACTCACTACACTCCACGTGGTATACATCCTACCTTTTTTTGAGCCGTTTGATTCGCTTGCGCGATTTAAGAGCGCCGGAATAGAACTGAACAACACGGCGCTCAGTTCGCCCAGTTATCGCCCATGCGCTTTGCGACTGTGGCTGCGAGCTGATGCGCAGTTGTATCAAGAGCCGTCTAGAACGCCCCCCTTGTTACACATAGCCTGGTGTAGATTATGAATGACTAACATGGTTTTACCATAGTTGAAATAAATCCCCTCTCATATCTCTTCTACACATCGATGGAAGTGAAAGGGAACGAAGGTCATTTCAATAAACGAATAATGCGCGAAGACGTCACGCCACAAATGTCCCGCAGGATTCCGTAGTTCTTCTATGCAGTTTGGTTTGGGTTTTCAAAATTACCAGAAAATGGGTAGATTCTGTCTTAGCGGTTTCTTTTTCACGTTATTGATGTTTATGTGTATAAACATTGTTCATCAAACTTACCCATAACTGCTCACGGATGCGCGTCGTCGCCATACAATCGTTTATCCCAGTCATTCTGAAGGAGGAGTCGACGTCATCAATCCATCTCTGTGACTAAGGTCCTACATCATAAGTGTATGCACACATGATTCGTTTCTAATTTAAGCCCCAAATGCAGCCAACGAAAAGGTTAATTGATCTGAACATGAGAAATCAACTTCAATTCGAGCTGCGCCGCGTCACAGCTTAGTCACACCAAGCTGGCACGGAACGACGGGGCAGCCTTCAAATTTGCATACATCTGAGACCGTGTTTTAATTAAAACTTAATTGTTAGCAACCCTAGCAGATGGACGAAAAACTAAAGCGTACGAAGGAAAAAAAACCCTAAAACGGCCAAAAAGACCATTCTCGGACTCATAAGCGCAGTCAGCGTATTCGAGCGTATTTCACCAGCACATTCATCGCCCAAACGCCCCTTACTTAGCATGTCCGCAGCCATACTCCAAGGAATTGCAAAAGCCCCACTCATCTTATCGGGTGGTGGGGAGTGGGAGTCTAACACACGGACACCCAAGCTGACCGGATGGCGGCTTTCGTCCAACACACCGATCAGCAGCTTGTCAGCAAGCCGATGGGAGCGCTCCGTATGTGTGCGTGTGTATCTCGCCCTGGCAGACAGTGGTTTTTGTGGTACACTGCACGTCTCGCTTTAGTCTGAAGCGTTTGGAGCGTTGTGCCGCAGGTCCTCCTTCTAAGACCGGCCAGAAGGGTTTGCTTACCGGTTGCGTTTATCGCATCGTACGCTCCTAAGCGACCAGCATCCAATCATGTTTTAATTCAACTTTATCCCTTGTTAATTGGAACGAAACCCAGCGTTCCATTTTATAACCTTTCGCAATCCTTGATGTATACTTGTATTTTTTTTTCTTGTTCCTTCCTTTTGCAGCTCTCTTCATTCCGTCACGTCGGGTTTTCCCACTTTGCGTGCAGTTTTTGTTTCTCGCTTCGGTAGCGCTCGCCCGGTTAATCATCGTACATCGAATTTGTGGGAGGGCAGCGAAGTTATCCACGGATAGGTTATGGTTATGGGCGAACGTAGTTAAAAAGGCAAAGTTTCAGGGCTTTGGCTTTGGATGAAATAACTAAAATTTCAGGTATGGCTTAATTAAAGTAGTACCATATTAAAACGAAATTAATATCCGGTAATCATAATACCTCTTATAATCTTATTAAGTTTCTTCATATCTCTTTTCAAATATTAGTCGTAAACGGAAGTATTTTATAATTACAACAGCACTTGTGCTCTCAAATTACACTTGAATATGAGCGTTATAGTATGTTTTCTTCCAACGAAAAAAACCCTAAAACGGCCAAAAAGACCATTCTCGGACTCATAAGCGCAGTCAGCGTATTCGAGCGTATTTCACCAGCACATTCATCGCCCAAACGCCCCTTACTTAGCATGTCCGCAGCCATACTCCAAGGAATTGCAAAAGCCCCACTCATCTTATCGGGTGGTGGGGAGTGGGAGTCTAACACACGGACACCCAAGCTGACCGGATGGCGGCTTTCGTCCAACACACCGATCAGCAGCTTGTCAGCAAGCCGATGGGAGCGCTCCGTATGTGTGCGTGTGTATCTCGCCCTGGCAGACAGTGGTTTTTGTGGTACACTGCACGTCTCGCTTTAGTCTGAAGCGTTTGGAGCGTTGTGCCGCAGGTCCTCCTTCTAAGACCGGCCAGAAGGGTTTGCTTACCGGTTGCGTTTATCGCATCGTACGCTCCTAAGCGACCAGCATCCAATCATGTTTTAATTCAACTTTATCCCTTGTTAATTGGAACGAAACCCAGCGTTCCATTTTATAACAAGCCTGGTGTAGATTATGAATGACTAACATGGTTTTACCATAGTTGAAATAAATCCCCTCTCATATCTCTTCTACACATCGTTGGAAGTGAAAGGGAACGAAGGTCATTTCAATAAACGAATAATGCGCGAAGTAAGACGCGAAGACGTCACGCCACAAATGTCCCGCAGGATTCCGTAGTTCTTCTATGCAGTTTGGTTTGGGTTTTCAAGATTACCAGAAAATGGGTAGATACTGTCTTAGCGGTTTCTTTTTCACGTTATTGATGTTTATGTGTATAAACATTGCTCATCAAACTTACCCATAACTGCTCACGGATGCGCGTCGTCGCCAGCCAATCGTTTATCCTGGTCGTTCTGAAGGAGTCGACGTCATCAATCCATATCTGTCTGGGACTTGCACACCTCCTCTATCCATTCACATATCTCCTCTATCCAAGAGTTGTGGTTGTGGTATTTGTGATATTTAGATCGCGACCCTTCGCTACCAGTTGAAGATCAGCTGGCCCATCAATACGATGATCATTCGAACGGACACAAAGGCGAATCAGGAGAGTGATAACGATCTGGACGCCCATTGTTGGTGATGATTTAGCATAGTGCAACGCTCCAAACGAAAAAAAGCTATATTTGTTTATTATTGAACGATTCCGTAGAAGTCAAACAGAAGACGTGACTAAGGTCCTACATCATAAGTGTATGCACACATGATTCGTTTCTAATTTAAGCCCCAAATACAGCCAACGAAAAGGTTAATTGATCTGAACATGAGAAATCAACTTCAATTCGAGCTGCGCCGCGTCATAGCTTAGTCACACCAGGCTGGCACGGCACGACGGGGCAACCTTCAAATTTGCATACATCTGAGACCGTGTTTTAATTAAAACTTAATTGTTAGCAACCCTAACAGATGGACGAAAAACTAAAGCGTACGAAGGAAAAAAACCCTAAAACGGCCAAAAAGACCATTCTCGGACTCATAAGCGCAGTCAGCGTATTCGAGCGTATTTCACCAGCACATTCATCGCCCAAACGCCCCTTACTTAGCATGCCCGCCACCATACTCCAAGGAATTGCAAAAGCCCCACTCATCTTATCGGGTGGTGGGGAGTGGGAGTCTAACACACGGACACCCAAGCTGACCGGATGGCGGCTTTCGTCCAACACACCGATCAGCAGCTTGTCAGCAAGCCGATGGGAGCGCTCCGTATGTGTGCGTGTGTATCTCGCCCTGGCAGACAGTGGTTTTTGTGGTACACTGCACGTCTCGCTTTAGTCTGAAGCGTTTGGAGCGTTGTGCCGCAGGTCCTCCTTCTAAGACCGGCCAGAAGGGTTTGCTTACCGGTTGCGTTTATCGCATCGTACGCTCCTAAGCGACCAGCATCCAATCATGTTTTAATTCAACTTTATCCCTTGTTAATTGGAACGAAACCCAGCGTTCCATTTTATAACCTTTCGCAATCCTTGATGTATACTTGTATTTTTTTTTCTTGTTCCTTCCTTTTGCAGCTCTCTTCATTCCGTCACGTCGGGTTTTCCCACTTTGCGTGCAGTTTTTGTTTCTCGCTTCGGTAGCGCTCGCCCGGTTAATCATCGTACATCGAATTTGTGGGAGGGCAGCGAAGTTATCCACGGATAGGTTATGGTTATGGGCGAACGTAGTTAAAAAGGCAAAGTTTCAGGGCTTTGGCTTTGGGTGAAATAACTAAAATTTCAGGTATGGCTTAATTAAAGTAGTACCATATGAAAACGAAATTAATATCCGGTAATTACAATACCTCTTATAATCTTATTAAGTTTCTTCATATCCCTTTTCGAATATTAGTCGTAATTGGAAGTATTTTATAATTACAACAGCACTTGTGCTCTCAAATTACACTTGAATATGAGCGTTATAGTATGTTTTCTTCCAACGTTTGCATGTACATGTACAACCTTTGCATAACTAGACAACTCACATATCATATAAAGCTTGACTATGTATGTACATACATAAACAAACCATACTATCTTCATTCTAATGTTTGCCCAACTTCCACTCTAGTCACTCATTAAAGAAGATAATAAAGGAAGATACGGTGAGCGTTACATTGCTACTTTCTTCCATTGCATTCTGCAAACACTACCCAATCTGGCAGCCCAAACTTTCTTTGCGGCGTGGTAAGGACCACATTAGTTGTGCAAATATGCTCGTAATCACAACTCTACGCTATTCATGTGTTCACTTGCGCTTCTAAACAATGTGCGTGCACTATCTCGGAAGCCATTTGTCACGCCCTCTTTTTGAATGCCCACCCCCGGTAAGACAAGCCATCGTAACCTCGGTGTCGTTGTAAAAGTACGCTCACAAATGTGTCACTGCATCAAACATTGTACCGAGCGGGGCTGTGTGTTAACGTGACCATTTCAGACGATAGGAAGTTTTATGCACGGACCGAAACATAAGCTACCTGTTCCAATCATTTCAATTTCCCAACAAAGAACACATAATCTTACGTCTCAGTGTTACATCGTTAGGCGACACAGCACGTCCGCTCAGTGTCCGACAAAACAAAAGATCGCAAGAGTAACGCTGGTCGGGAGTGTGGGTCTAAAGTATCATTCATGCTTGATGTCAGCTTTACAACTCCTTGCTAACGCTGACCATTCTGCGTAGGTAAGCAAAAACTAGGTTTATCGTTGTGAAATGGTTTTGCCACCTTTATCGCTACGTTCTGTGGTAATTATCCTTCAGAATACTAAACGACACCAGCAATATGTAGATTGTAAATGAACGATGGAGCTGCTTTTTATTCACAGTAACATTTTCACTCCTATAAACAAGGCTGGATCATAAAACTGGATATTGCTGCTGTTTAATGGTAAAATACGAAAGGAAGAGAACAATTTCAGTAAAAAAAGATTTAATTAAAACAGATTCTTGAATAATTCAGTCCAATACATCAAGTAGAATCGAAATAAATTATTATGTCTGTTGCAAAGAATATTAAACAACGTATAGGTAATTAGTGAGCTTCGCAGATGTAATCATGATTCAACATGGCCATCCAGCACACTGCAAGCTTATCAAATCTGTATCCTTTGTGAAATTGAAAAAAATATTATTCCATTTTGAGTTACTCGTGATCTGAAAATGACCATTCATGAATTTATACTTGTATATTGTTTGTTTTTGATAATTTGAGAATACAATAATCTCCAAAACAGTGTACTATATAGAGAAACCACATATTTTACTAGCATTTAGACTTGACTAGCTAGTGTATCATTGTATGCTTGATACAGTAGCGTCATCTCTTGGCAAATAGTAAAACTTAATATATTTTAAGATGATTTTACGATTTCTACTATTTGTTTCTGTTGGTTTCGTTACCCTTTACATATTGTCATGTAATGTCTTCAAATATTATAACAATCTATAGGATAGGTTTTCAAAATTGTAAGTCTAAATGGCTAACATTTTCAACATTTTTTCATTATCGATACTTCAACGTTTATGAATTGTATGATATCTATTTCTTATAGTGCTTGTAGCTGTATTGAGTTGGTTTTTATATTTATATCACGTACAATTCTTTCAATCCGATCGTGCTTCAGTTAGAGTAAAATCAGAAGATCTAACTATATCCACTATCCACACTATCCACTTCCACAGTCCTACCATTCGGGCTATCACACAAAAATCCCTATCCAGTAGCAAATAAAGCACTGCAATAGGAAGTTATTGCTATTATACATCATTCGTTGGACGCGACAGCAGCGTCCCGATTTGCGAGCAAATAAAGGCGGCGGAGAAAAGTTTACGGCATGTTAAATACACCTCCACAGCCCATCAAGTACGGCAGCTCACGAAGTGTAAATAATTTTCCGAAGCTCCCGAACCCTCTGCATCGCTAGACGCACGCTTTATCAAACGCAGCGTACATTACACATTATCCCTGAACCGTACGAAATGCAATATTTCTCCGCTACGTGCCCCCGGTACGAGTCGACCGGGAAGGGAAGAAATCGAAGCGTTCCTACCGCTTGCGCCTCGCAAATGAATGGTAAAATGTTATACCTTCCGAAACGGAACGAAAGGGGTTTCAGGCGCTCGCACTGCCTGCCGGGAATTACTTATGAGTTGCGATTTTCCTGGGAGTTTTTTTTCTCTACCTCTCTCATTTTCGCTCGCTTTCTTCAACTTTTTAATATTTTATTTGGAACCACACCGTCTTCGGAAGCCGTACCCGGTAGCAAACCGTGCCAGGCTCCAGCGCCGAACGCACGCCAAGTAGAAAATTGCCTCATTTAAATGTGTCTACAGCTCGGATTTGAATAATTTATTTCGTGCGGCCCGACGAGGACTTGAATAATTACAAAGCCCCGGCCGCACGTAATCAGTTCCAGTGTCCTTGGTCGGTGGGTGGGAGGGAGGGAGGGAGGGAGGAAGGGAGGTGTACCTCCAGACGAGGAAGGCCAGGCGCTTGTGGCGTTTTGCTCGATATTACAAGCACTTCATCAGCCGTTGTGCATTTCCACTCGATGATTTTCCCTCGCGCAGCTTCACGGAGCTCCCGGGCCGCCACTCTGTTTGGGGCGACAAAAATGCTTAATTTCATCACTTCCACCCACCCACCCTCCGCATGCAGATACACTGGGGGCGAGGGCGGGACATTTTCCGACGCCCGGAGAGTTCTTTTGCGTTCTGTCCTCTTTGCCTTTACCTTCGTGCCGGTTTCGCATCCGATCCGTGCCTTATCTGATCCGTGCGTAGGACGCCCCGTCGCTTGGTGTCCCGTGTCCTCCGATCCTTTTCCCCCACCCACCGGCACATCCGGTCGGCAATTGTTGGCCCCATGCAGATTCCGCGTGCTCGCCTGTCGAACGTGCGTTTGCCGCTTTCTATCCCGACCTCAGGCTCGGCTAGGAATAGAGATCGCACCGGAAATTCGTATTATGAACGAATGAATTAACACGTTCGCAATCGCAAGCTTGTTTCCTGCACCGCGCTCCGACGGAACGAGGGTTGCGCAAAGAAGCGAGGGTAGAAAAAAGGGACGCGATGCTGGGAGCAAGCAGGCAAAAAAATCGCACTCTTGTTGTGCGATTCTACCCTCAGCTCAATCGCCGGTAATGGAAATGTTACAGCGCGCGATGGAGAATCGAGCGAAACTCATCGTCGCTTCGAAATGCATTTACTAATCACTTTCGCAAAATGGCGAACCGATGAGAGTAGGCATCAGATGTAAGAGTGTGTTCCGTTCAAATTGTTCTGTGTCAAGCGGAAGCCCAATCCGGGCGGATATTGATTGTAGATCACGTTCGTTTACAAGACTACGAATGGCGAATATGAGAAAGAAACTGCGTACTCATTATCTTAGCATCCATCAGTGTCCCTTTCTTAACGATGGGATTGATTATTACTAGAATATTCACACTTTTAACCCATTATACTTATTGCATCTTGTATTGAAGACATTTGAAATCCTGATGAACAATTAATAATTATCTTTTCATGCTGAGTGATATATTTTACAAAAAAAAATACTTCTCTTTTACCACTCTGTGCGTGATTGCTCGATAACTTTAATGGCGTATTTCCATATAATATAATTGTTTAAATTCTTATATTTTCTTTGATGATTGATAATTTATTCCATGGAGCTCACTTTCTGGAAGGTGTTCTGTACGAAGGACGTAATGTACTTTCCATTTTGAATTATAATTTCCAGAAGGTCTCCCTAAGCTTTTCCAGACTGACTTCTGTCAAAATCTTAGTTGGGATGATCGCTGGACATATTTGTCGCATATTGGTATGCCCACACAAGACATTACTCACTTTAAATCAAACTACTTCCTTCGCGAAACATAAAAAATGTATGCTATTCTGTGATAGGTTAGAAGGATAGAATAAGTTAACTTCGATTGAATACAGTCAGTTTTTCTATTTACGTTTTAACATTTAGTGATTTTGTTTTGTTTTTTAATTCAGTAAGCATGCAAAGCTTACTTCCAATCAATACATCAGCTACAGCACGCAATAACTCATAATGTTTGGAAGGATTGCACATCTAAAAAATCAATCCAGTATGTTTATTGGCATAATCGTTACATCAAAGAAGAAGAAGAGTAATAA
>KZ072109.1:114532-135971 GCA_002091845.1 Anopheles cracens
CGTGCCTTATCTGATCCGTGCGTAGGACGCCCCGTCGCTTGGTGTCCCGTGTCCTCCGATCCTTTTCCCCCACCCACCGGCACATCCGGTCGGCAATTGTTGGCCCCATGCAGATTCCGCGTGCTCGCCTGTCGAACGTGCGTTTGCCGCTTTCTATCCCGACCTCAGGCTCGGCTAGGAATAGAGATCGCACCGGAAATTCGTATTATGAACGAATGAATTAACACGTTCGCAATCGCAAGCTTGTTTCCTGCACCGCGCTCCGACGGAACGAGGGTTGCGCAAAGAAGCGAGGGTAGAAAAAAGGGACGCGATGCTGGGAGCAAGCAGGCAAAAAAATCGCACTCTTGTTGTGCGATTCTACCCTCAGCTCAATCGCCGGTAATGGAAATGTTACAGCGCGCGATGGAGAATCGAGCGAAACTCATCGTCGCTTCGAAATGCATTTACTAATCACTTTCGCAAAATGGCGAACCGATGAGAGTAGGCATCAGATGTAAGAGTGTGTTCCGTTCAAATTGTTTTGTGTCAAGCGGAAGACCGATCCGGGCGGATATTGATTGTAGATCACGTTCGTTAACAAGACTACGAATGGCGAATATGAAAAAGAAACTGCGTACTCATTATCTAAGCATCCATCAGTGTCCCTTTCTTAGCGATGGGAATGATTATTACAAGAATATTCACACTTTTAACCCATTATACTTATTGCATCTTGTATTGAAGACTTTTGAAATCCTGATAAACAAATAATAGTTATCTTTTCATGCTGAGTGAAATATTTTACAAAAAAATACTTCTCTTTTACCACTCTGTGCGTGATTGCTCGCTAACTTTAATGGCGTATTTCCATATAATATAATTGTTTAAATTATTATATTTTCTTTGATTATTGATTACTTATTCCATGGAGCTCTCTTTCTGGAAGGTGTTCTGCACGAAGGACATAATGTACTTTCCATTTTGTATTATAATTTCCAGAAGGTCTCCCTGGGCTTTTCCAGCCTGACTTCTGTCAACATCTTAGCTGGGATGATCGCTGGACATATTTGTCGCATATTGGTATGCCCACACAAGACATTACTCACTTTAAATCAAACTACTTCCTTAGGCCGCACGTAATCAGTTCCAGTGTCCTTGGTCGGTGGGTGGGAGGGAGGGAGGGAGGGAGGAAGGGAGGTGTACCTCCAGACGAGGAAGGCCAGGCGCTTGTGGCGTTTTGCTCGATATTACAAGCACTTCATCAGCCGTTGTGCATTTCCACTCGATGATTTTCCCTCGCGCAGCTTCACGGAGCTCCCGGGCCGCCACTCTGTTTGGGGCGACAAAAATGCTTAATTTCATCACTTCCACCCACCCACCCTCCGCATGCAGATACACTGGGGGCGAGGGCGGGACATTTTCCGACGCCCGGAGAGTTCTTTTGCGTTCTGTCCTCTTTGCCTTTACCTTCGTGCCGGTTTCGCATCCGATCCGTGCCTTATCTGATCCGTGCGTAGGACGCCCCGTCGCTTGGTGTCCCGTGTCCTCCGATCCTTTTCCCCCACCCACCGGCACATCCGGTCGGCAATTGTTGGCCCCATGCAGATTCCGCGTGCTCGCCTGTCGAACGTGCGTTTGCCGCTTTCTATCCCGACCTCAGGCTCGGCTAGGAATAGAGATCGCACCGGAAATTCGTATTATGAACGAATGAATTAACACGTTCGCAATCGCAAGCTTGTTTCCTGCACCGCGCTCCGACGGAACGAGGGTTGCGCAAAGAAGCGAGGGTAGAAAAAAGGGACGCGATGCTGGGAGCAAGCAGGCAAAAAAATCGCACTCTTGTTGTGCGATTCTACCCTCAGCTCAATCGCCGGTAATGGAAATGTTACAGCGCGCGATGGAGAATCGAGCGAAACTCATCGTCGCTTCGAAATGCATTTACTAATCACTTTCGCAAAATGGCGTACCGATGAGAGCAGGCATCAGATGTAAGAGTGTGTTCCGTTCAAATTGTTCTGTGTCAAGCGGAAGCCCAATCCGGGCGGATATTGATTGTAGATCACGTTCGTTTACAAGACTACGAATGGCGAATATGAGAAAGAAACTGCGTACTCATTATCTTAGCATCCATCAGTGTCCCTTTCTTAACGATGGGATTGATTATTACTAGAATATTCACACTTTTAACCCATTATACTTATTGCATCTTGTATTGAAGACATTTGAAATCCTGATGAACAATTAATAATTATCTTTTCATGCTGAGTGATATATTTTACAAAAAAAAATACTTCTCTTTTACCACTCTGTGCGTGATTGCTCGATAACTTTAATGGCGTATTTCCATATAATATAATTGTTTAAATTCTTATATTTTCTTTGATGATTGATAATTTATTCCATGGAGCTCACTTTCTGGAAGGTGTTCTGTACGAAGGACGTAATGTACTTTCCATTTTGAATTATAATTTCCAGAAGGTCTCCCTAAGCTTTTCCAGACTGACTTCTGTCAAAATCTTAGTTGGGATGATCGCTGGACATATTTGTCGCATATTGGTATGCCCACACAAGACATTACTCACTTTAAATCAAACTACTTCCTTCGCGAAACATAAAAAATGTATGCTATTCTGTGATAGGTTAGAAGGATAGAATAAGTTAACTTCGATTGAATACAGTCAGTTTTTCTATTTACGTTTTAACATTTAGTGATTTTGTTTTGTTTTTTAATTCAGTAAGCATGCAAAGCTTACTTCCAATCAATACATCAGCTACAGCACGCAATAACTCATAATGTTTGGAAGGATTGCACATCTAAAAAATCAATCCAGTATGTTTATTGGCATAATCGTTACATCAAAGAAGAAGAAGAGTAATAAAGAAGAAGAAGAAGAGGAAGAAGAAGAAGAAGAAGAAGAAGAAGAAGAAGAAGAAGAAGAAGAAGAAGAAGAAGAAGAAGAAGAAGAAGAAGAAGAAGAAGAAGAAGAAGAAGAAGAAGAAGAAGAAGAAGAAGAAGAAGAAGAAGAAGAAGAAGAAGAAGAAGAAGAAGAAGAAGAAGAAGAAGAAGAAGAAGAAGAAGAAGAAGAAGAAGAAGAAGAAGAAGAAGAAGAAGAAGAAGAAGAAGAAGAAGAAGAAGAAGAAGAAGAAGAAGAAGAAGAAGAAGAAGAAGAAGAAGAAGAAGAAGAAGAAGAAGAAGAAGAAGAAGAAGAAGAAGAAGAAGAAGAAGAAGAAGAAGAAGAAGAAGAAGAAGAAGAAGAAGAAGAAGAAGAAGAAGAAGAAGAAGAAGAAGAAGAAGAAGAAGAAGAAGAAGAAGAAGAAGAAGAAGAAGAAGAAGAAGAAGAAGAAGAAGAAGAAGAAAACGGAACGAAAGGGGTTTCGGGCGCTCGCACTGCCTGCCGGGAATTACTTATGAGTTGCGATTTTCCTGGGAGTTTTTTTTTCTCTACCTCTCTCATTTTCGCTCGCTTTCTTCAACTTTTTAATATTTTATTTGGAACCACACCGTCTTCGGAAGCCGTACCCGGTAGCAAACCGTGCCAGGCTCCAGCGCCGAACGCACGCCAAGTAGAAAATTGCCTCATTTAAATGTGTCTACAGCTCGGATTTGAATAATTTATTTCGCTTTTTAATATTTTATTTGGAACCACACCGTCTTCGGAAGCCGTACCCGGTAGCAAACCGTGCCAGGCTCCAGCGCCGAACGCACGCCAAGTAGAAAATTGCCTCATTTAAATGTGTCTACAGCTCGGATTTGAATAATTTATTTCGTGCGGCCCGACGAGGACTTGAATAATTACAAAGCCCCGGCCGCACGTAATCAGTTCCAGTGTCCTTGGTCGGTGGGTGGGAGGGAGGGAGGGAGGGAGGAAGGGAGGTGTACCTCCAGACGAGGAAGGCCAGGCGCTTGTGGCGTTTTGCTCGATATTACAAGCACTTCATCAGCCGTTGTGCATTTCCACTCGATGATTTTCCCTCGCGCAGCTTCACGGAGCTCCCGGGCCGCCACTCTGTTTGGGGCGACAAAAATGCTTAATTTCATCACTTCCACCCACCCACCCTCCGCATGCAGATACACTGGGGGCGAGGGCGGGACATTTTCCGACGCCCGGAGAGTTCTTTTGCGTTCTGTCCTCTTTGCCTTTACCTTCGTGCCGGTTTCGCATCCGATCCGTGCCTTATCTGATCCGTGCGTAGGACGCCCCGTCGCTTGGTGTCCCGTGTCCTCCGATCCTTTTCCCCCACCCACCGGCACATCCGGTCGGCAATTGTTGGCCCCATGCAGATTCCGCGTGCTCGCCTGTCGAACGTGCGTTTGCCGCTTTCTATCCCGACCTCAGGCTCGGCTAGGAATAGAGATCGCACCGGAAATTCGTATTATGAACGAATGAATTAACACGTTCGCAATCGCAAGCTTGTTTCCTGCACCGCGCTCCGACGGAACGAGGGTTGCGCAAAGAAGCGAGGGTAGAAAAAAGGGACGCGATGCTGGGAGCAAGCAGGCAAAAAAATCGCACTCTTGTTGTGCGATTCTACCCTCAGCTCAATCGCCGGTAATGGAAATGTTACAGCGCGCGATGGAGAATCGAGCGAAACTCATCGTCGCTTCGAAATGCATTTACTAATCACTTTCGCAAAATGGCGAACCGATGAGAAATACCTTTGAACCTTTTTTAACAAAAATACAAAAAGTTAATTCAAAAAAATAATAAAACAGGTAATTCCATTCATTACTGCTGATTGTTCGACCCTCGAGTCGCATTTCCTTTGAAGAAAACGCTCCAACGGCAGCGCAAACGATGGTCGAAATTAAAAATGAATGCAGCCACGCATCAAACCAAAGGAATCGACAGAACAACTACAACAGCAACAACGAAAAAAAAACACATAAAAGAAAGGGTTCGTCCTGCCACTCGCTACATCAAAACGCTGCCGAACGGTCTCGGTTAAGCGGTTCGCGTAAATATAGACGTACTAATTATAACACGATTATGATGCTATAAATCAGCGACGCGGGCGAAGGCGAAATTAAGATAATGGGGCCGGGTGGGTTTGGGTGGGTTAGGAAAGCGCAAAAGTTAAGCAAAATGAGACGACTCTCGCACAAATTGCCGAAGCGCGATTGGCGGAAAAAAAACGCGTAAGTAGGTAGAAGCGAGCAGAACGAAGCAAGCGATGAAGAGAAGAAAAAAAACACCCCACCGTCTTACTTTCCGCTTTCTGACCGACGCAGAACGGTCTCGGTTAAGCGGTTCGCGTAAATATAGACGTACTAATTATAACACGATTATGATGCTATAAATCAGCGACGCGGGCGAAGGCGAAATTAAGATAATGGGGCCGGGTGGGTTTGGGTGGGTTAGGAAAGCGCAAAAGTTAAGCAAAATGAGACGACTCTCGCACAAATTGCCGAAGCGCGATAGGGGGGAAAAAAACGCGTAAGTAGGTAGAAGCGAGCAGAACGAAGCAAGCGATGAAGAGAAGAAAAAAAACACCCCACCGTCTTACTTTCCGCTTTCTGACCGACGCAACCGACCCACGAAAACGGAACGGAAGCAAAAGGTCGATTGCTTAATAGGCATCCGGAAGCAGCGAGTAAAAAAGGGGTTAACAGAAGAAGAAGAAGAAGAAGAAGAAGAAGAAGAAGAAGAAGAAGAAGAAGAAGAGGCGTAGAAATAGATATTGTGAAGACAAGAAGAAAGAAGTGAAAAATAAGTAGCAAAGTGAATGCCAATATGTATTAATTGAATATTTACACTTCACCATTTTAAGACATAGACTATTACCTACTGTTACGCACTATTTTAAATGAACTTTATGCACTTATGCTGATTCCTAAGAAATTCTCAGAAATATTACAGTTTTGTTACAATTTTAAAAGTACTTCAAGAAACATAGCTACCAAAATGTCCGCTTTCATCACAACTAGCAAAAAGCTTTTGAACATACCACAATCCCATCCGTACACTTAAAAACTAAAAAAAACAGAAATGATAGGACTAGATCAAACTTGCGGTTTTTGTGCCAATTAGATTGTTTTATTCTAACACAACTATGTGGCGAGGTCAGCATTTCATCTCGGACGCGTCCTTTGTTGACAGGATTACAAATCGACGGGCGGGTATGCTACAAATCGGTTTCGATTGATAAAGCTGATTGGACGCGTGATCGCGGCGGAGGAAAAGATTTATCCAGTAGTGCCGGCTGTCCCCGAGACCCGAGTTTGCCCGCGGGCTGCGTCCTGCTGACCTTTCATCGGCCCGGTTCATCTGCCGGTGTCATTGATTGACGTATAATTAGTGGTGGCAAAGTGACAACGTTTTCCCATCGGGCGGTCCGGATCAGGTTAGTAGTTTAGCTGCTGGACGGGGCTGCACGTTCAGAAGGGTTAGGTAATTGGTGGCAGGTAAGGCTTTGTCTCTGTTTTGCTTTTTATTTCAGTCATGAGGCATGATAAGCTCGACACAATGTGTCAGTGATTTGTTATCTCGATTGAAGGTTACGGTTGAGTTCATTCGAGAAGCATGTTGTGGGTTCTTCATTACCAATATCAGTCTCTTCATTACATTGTCATCACACTGACACACTGTCTGACTACAAAAATGTATGAGAGTATACGTATGTTCAGTCATTTTTTTGGGGTACCTTTGCAATGCGCCAAAGACGTACCACATTAGCGGACGCGATGGAGATCATTAAACGAAGCTTTTGCCGATGCTGCGGTACAGCAATGCCGGGCTAGGTGATGCGTCCTCGAGGTTCCGTTTGAACGTTCCAGTCAAACAATGCTGCTTAGCTTGCTCAAATAATTAGATAGCGCATGTAAACTGGCATGGCAAATAAACAAGTTGGTTTGATTTACTGACAGCGACATATACATCTGCATTTTAAAGTACAAGGTACACAACTTTGCTATTCTTAAATCATTATTACCTATAAATATTATTTTTGCTATGGATGTTGCTGTGCTGCAAGACTCCATCTGCTTTCTAACAACACTTTAAAGCATATTGCTTTAAAGCATATCAGATCGAAGTATTGGATACATCTGACCTAATGCGACGGTCTCTAGACCTCCAAGTGCTGGTGGCTTGACATATCATTTCATCCACATACAAAGTAAAGTAAAGGATATCGATCCATAACCCAACGTCTTTAACGAAGGGCACTCTCTCGATATCAAGGTCGTTGATGGTAAAGCCCTAAATCCCAAAGGATTAGAGCCCGTCAGAGCGACATGAAGCGATAAGCTATCGGAAAAAAGGAAATTGAATAATACATTTTTAGATCGTTGACAATCAACAGAAAATAATCATTTTGTCACATAGTTGTGTTAGAATAAAACAATCTAATTGGCACAAAAACCGCAAGTTTGATCTAGTCCTATCATTTCTGTTTTTTTTAAGCATCAGAATCTGCATTTTGTGCTCAAAACTTGTTTCATTTCTTTTCTAAAGCTGCAGCAGCTTTTTCTTATTTCAATTTCGCTCCAAACTATGACATTCACTCAAAACTATGGAGTTTGTTGGTGAAGAGTATCCGCTTTGAAAGTAAGGGATTTAAAGCATAATATTACAAACATGCTTCAAACCACTCAAACCAATCAACCAGGCAGTTCCTATTCAGCCCTGCCACTACCACAACGATCAACAATTTAATTTGCTTCCAGCGAAAATATTCCTCCTGGAAGCTGCATCGACTCCATTAATTGTTATGCGATTGTTTTGCCGGCCGCACGTCTCCCTTTCCTTCCCGGAAGGTGTGCAATGAACCGAGCCGAAGCTTCCGCTGCAGCTCCGCATTCGGTGCGGTGCACTTGCCGTAATGGCCATCAAGGACAGAGCCAGGCGCCCGGAAGGCGAAGATCCGTTCAACGCGCGAGCGCACGCCCGCGCTCCTGCACGGTGCATTGATGTTGATTCCGATGAAACCATCAAAGGAACCCAGGAGCGGATGTATCAATTATGGAGACACGTAGAACACGGAATGCGATGGCGATGGTACCCGTATTACGAAGCGAAACCGGTCGAAGCGTACGTCGGGTTCTCTCCACTGCGGGGTACCTTTGCAATGCGCCAAAGACGTACCACATTAGCGGACGCGATGGAGATCATTAAACGAAGCTTTTGCCGATGCTGCTGTACAGCAATGCCGGGCTAGGTGATGCGTCCTCGAGGTTCCGTTTGAACGTTCCAGTCAAACAATGCTGCTTAGCTTGCTCAAATAATTAGATAGCGCATGTAAACTGGCATGGCAAATAAACAAGTTGGTTTGATTTACTGACAGCGACATATACATCTGCATTTTAAAGTACAAGGTACACAACTTTGCTATTCTTAAATCATTATTACCTATAAATATTATTTTTGCTATGGATGTTGCTGTGCTGCAAGACTCCATCTGCTTTCTAACAACACTTTAAAGCATATTGCTTTAAAGCATATCAGATCGAAGTATTGGATACATCTGACCTAATGCGACGGTCTCTAGACCTCCAAGTGCTGGTGGCTTGATGCTTATTTACCCAACCGCTTACCGAATTCTTTTCCGGGCTTAGCTCGTCTGGGAATGGAGAACGCACACACCGGTACACAGTACAGCTACTCCTCCTTTTGGGGCCACTGCCGGAAATGCAAGAGCCGGATCGTTTTGCATTCCGCAAAATTAATGCACAATTTTGCTGCCGTTTCGCTCTTTTTTTTGCTTCTTTTTTCGTACGGCTAAGACTTCCACTCTCAGGAAGGATCGTGCAATTTTGCGTGTGCAGCGTGTGCCCGAAGCGCTGCGGCACATGTGAACGCATATCGCGCGTTGGCATGAATTGCGTGAAGTGCTCGGTGGAGCGAGAGGCAGTTCTTTTTTTTTTCGCTGCTATAATTAAGGAAACATTTTTCGCTGCTGAATCGAAGAGATGCTGATCTATCTGCGTGGTGCTGATCTAGCTCCCGCACTCCCTCCTATGCCGGCTTTTACTGAGGATTAGTTTTGGAGCCGGCATTTCCTTGAAATGCACTTTGCACTTTGGTTCTTTGTCGACATGAAGGTCCAAAAGTCAACCAAACGAAAGCTGTAGGCTCAAACTAAAAAATAGTCCAAACATTTAATCTCAACCACATGAGGTTTCAGAGAATCATAGGGTCAATGTTGATATTTTTAGGAAAATCATTATAAAATCAACTACTAAATGGAATTACGTGTACAAACGCACAGTTTTACCCAGTTGCCAAAAAGTCAAAGAAATCCAGAAAAGACAGACCTAAACCTAGACCTAAGCCTCGAGCCTAAAGCCTAAGTCTTGACGGTTAAAGGAAACATAAAAGCCAGCTACAAATTGGAGAATAACATCCCTAAGTTGATAATGTTCAAACTAGAAGAAGATAGCAACAAGAGAGCGAGCAATGAGAATATCTTATCAGGGGCTATCCTGCGATTTGAAGATTCGGATATGGCTCGGATAAGGTTCGAATACGATATGCGACTTTCCACGTTCCAAACTAGCAGAAGTTGTATAAAATTACTTCGATCTCATAGGAGTGAAGCGTACACAGCGTTTGTGTGTTATATGTTTGTTATGTGCTTGTTTTAAAGCTATAATTTTGTAGACTTGGGAAACAGAAAGCACATCTACCGTCGGCCTATAAGACACGGATAAGGCTCGGACAAGGCTCGGATAAAACACGAATAAGCCTCCGATTAAGATACAAATAAATTTGTTTAAAAATATGTTTATCAAACCCAGCACTTTTTACGCATCGCATAGCTATACATGGTAAATAATAATCAGTAGCTTGAAACTGACTTTTATCCCAAAATGTGTTCCTACTTTCCCAATGTGTGGCAGACTAACGATGTACCGACAACACGTAATCGGATTACTTAGTGTAATGTTCATAACCACTAAACTGATGATTCTTGTAATTGTCCACAGCAGGTCCCTGCCTGCGGTGGGCGATAGGGAAATGTGTTTTGTTTTTTTGGTTCGCTCTTCATCCATTTTTCTTTTCACTTATCCACTCGCTGCTTCCGCTGCTGCTTTGCATCGTCGTTATTATAATAGTATTTTTCATCGGGACGGTTCAGCTCTACAGCCATCACGTCCATCACGGGCCGGGAGCGAAAAGGGTCTCGTTGAATCACTTACACACATCAACAGAGAGAAAGAAAAACGAACGCCCGACGCTCGTCATTCATTTCGCCATTACATACGCGCACTCCGCGCTCGCCATGCGGTAGCGCCTAATTGAAATTTAAACGCTGTCCACGTCGGTCGGTACGACGGGGTAGCAGCCATTTTTATTCCGCTATGCCACGCCACTTCGAGCCACATGTGAACGCATATCGCGCGTTGGCATGAATTGAGTACCAGAAAGAGAATAATCAAGATATCCCGAACAAATAACAAATGCAGCAAATATAACAACCAAATAAAGTGAAAGTAATGGCATGCCATTAATGTAGTTTTATTCTGTTTGAAACTGTTGGATAATACGTGCAAAAAATAAATGTGTACAAGAAAATAAAACAAAATAACGTTGATTTCAATGTTAACTTTAATCGAAAAAATCAAATTACATTGTATCGTGTAATTAATTCGGAAGTTTTAAATTACACGTTGAATACGTTGTTAAGCTCGTTGTGCTGACATGAGCTGGTCATGTTTCATATCCTGGCGAACGTATTAAATGATTTCCTCTTGCCAGCTTTATTTTTTACGCTGCATACTCACAAAAGGTATGGACCCGAATGGAGCCCAAGCGAGAGTTCGGCGACACTCGCAAGGAAAGCGTAAATCTAACCACTTTTGATATTCCCACAGCCAAACACACGGCCAACTGTTGAGCTGCTCCGGGCGGGAAGATTTATCTGGAAGAGCCAACGCGCGGATCGCACTGTCCAGCGCTGGTTGTCCATTGGGAATCAATTACCGACGCGCTACCTAACCGTTTTTGGATCCGCTTTTGCAATCCATCCATCCCGACGATTAACATCTTGCAAAGGGGAGACAGTTTTGGAAGGATAGCCTTCCCATTTACCAGGCATATAGGAGTGTAGGTCCAGGCTGAACGAGCTCTTTGGTTTTATGAAGATTGATTAGAGTGTGTGACTCCAGCCGTACCATGAAGCAATTGCTGTAATGGTGTTTATATCGCTTAACTAAGTCATTCGACTGTATTATTGTGACTCAAAGTTTGTGTGGCTTCTTCGGCAAAAGAATTCAGATCGAACATTAAACTATGCATGTGCTTTTACAGCATTTCATGGAGCTTAATGTAAGCCCAGGATTAAGTCAAAGATTTTAAGAGGAAATGCCCAGTGATACAAAAAAAATGTGAAAATCTCAGATATGTTTAAATACATCACCATTCCTCTATATTTCCCATCTAACAAAGAATCTCAATTAGCGATCAGCGAAAGAATCTAAAATCAGCCATTTGAATTAACATAGTTGTGTTAGAATAAAACAATCTAATTGGCACAAAAACCGCAAGTTTGATCTAGTCCTATCATTTCTGTTTTTTTTTTTTAGTTTTTACGTGTACGGATTGGATTGTGGTATGTTCAAAAGCTTTTTGCTTTACCTAGTTGTGATGAAAGCGGACATTTTGGTAGCTAAGTTTCTTGAAGTACTTTTAAAATTGTAACAAAAATGTAATATTTCTGAGAATTTCTTAGGAATCAGCATAAGTGCATAAAGTTCATTTAAAATAGTGCGTAACAGTAGGTAATAGAATTCAACCGGGTTTATTGTTATTTATTTAAGCAGTTTCATTTGTTTGCAGTTTGCATTGTTGACAAAATGACTATGTCCTGTTGCAAAATGACTGTTTTTAGTACAAAATGGTATGAGAAACGTGTGAGTCAGAAAAATTTAATAAAAATGCAGAAAAATACAGCTGTCGGATGTAAAAACAAACTTTCCCTCGTCGAATCGGAGATATTAAACAAAATTTTTCGGAGATATTAAACAATTTAACGGATTTTTCAAAACAAAATGATGAAAAGTTTAAAAAAAGGTATGGAATTTATAGCAATATTTGTTATCATTTGATAACATTTTAAAATTTTTGAAATAAGTACTAAAAAGAATCATCAAAAAATGACTGAACATACGTATACTCTCATACATTTTTGTAGTCAGACAGTGTGTCAGTGTGATGACAATGTAATGAAGAGACTGATATTGGTAATGAAGAACCCACAACATGCTTCTCGAATGAACTCAACCGTAACCTTCAATCGAGATAACAAATCACCGACACATTGTGTCGAGCTTATCATGCCTCATGACTGAAATAAAAAGCAAAACAGAGACAAAGCCTTACCTGCCACCAATTACCTAACCCTTCTGAACGTGCAGCCCCGTCCAGCAGCTAAACTACTAACCTGATCCGGACCGCCCGATGGGAAAACGTTGTCACTTTGCCACCACTAATTATACGTCAATCAATGACACCGGCAGATGAACCGGGCCGATGAAAGGTCAGCAGGACGCAGCCCGCGGGCAAACTCGGGTCTCGGGGACAGCCGGCACTACTGGATAAATCTTTTCCTCCGCCGCGATCACGCGTCCAATCAGCTTTATCAATCGAAACCGATTTGTAGCATACCCGCCCGTCGATTTGTAATCCTGTCAACAAAGGACGCGTCCGAGATGAAATGCTGACCTCGCTGACCGATCACCGCCGGCGAACGGTGGCATGTAATTGGAGAAAAACTACCACTCATGCAACCGTGTATCATGTTAAGCTTATTGTTGAAACATGCATAGAAAACCGTTCGCTACATTCGGTGCATAAATTACGACTAAATGCCGGCGCGGGTGGAGCGAAGCGCGCCTGGAACCGAGATCAAACATAAAACGCCCCATAACACATCCGCCGAGCAGCTCATTACACCGGAATTAACCCACAAACGCTCCGGCGATTGAGCGCCGACTTTCCTATTACCGTCCGTTTCTTTTAATTATTTGCTCGTTGTTGTTTTTTTTTTCTTTAGTCGACCCGTGCCAGAAGCCGAAAGGGCCCAGCGAGAGGCACAAATGAAGCGTTAAATGAAAAGCTTCACCGTTGCCGTTTGGTGCTGCGATACGGAAAACACTATCAATGAGCGGTTCGTTTTTACGCTAATTTAAGCACTAATATAATCGCCCGGTGAAAGGTGAACTTGGGGAGGCAAAAAGCCGGCGCTCGCTCGGATGCGATACGGTTTTAGGTGAGTTTTCTCCTCCTGCCCCTGCCGGCACGGAAATGCGTACAGCTGGTGGAGGAAATTTCTCGCCGCGAATTGTTTCCCACTGTACGGCGCTCCTACGGCGGGCTTGGCTGTCTGGAGGGGGGTCTGTTGCAGGTCCGCGTTAAGAAATTCGTAGCTAAAGGTTACGGGTTTAGCTCGTTTGCGAAACCGGTCCCGTGTGCTCTGCTGTGGGTATCGTAAAATTTTTATGACCCTCGAAGCACCAACCAGCCAGTGGTGTTGAATTTTGGTGCAAAATCCGCTAGAGGCATAAGAGGGCACCTATGGAGCAGAAGGTGGTCATATTATAGTATCATTTTTATCACTAAGAGGTTTGGAAAAGTCAACCCAATAGCTGAACTAATTTTGAAACAAAACAAATAATGTTGGAACTAATTGTGAACAATTATAAATAATAATAAATAATAATGGATTATTTGGAAAATTTTATAAAGAATGAACAAAATAATAACGATATCAAAGCATTAAGAAAGCATGTTATTAACTATATAATCCGAAAAGATAATCAGCTTAGTAGAAAATGAAATGTTGCCGAAAAAAAAATAAACCACGGAACAATTGTTCTATCCACAGTAAATGGAAAAAATATATTAGAAAAAAATAATAACAATGATACAATACGGCCACCAACGCCGTCATACTTAGAAATAAAAATAAAAAATAATTTGACAGTGTTATGATTATATTCTGAATTGTTCGCATATATTTTAAAATTTAAAATTGATTGATAACATTTAAAAAACAACACAAAAATGATAATTGTTTTCGATTCAATTTATGTCAGGGTTCGGCGAATGATTCTGGTAATAAATATTTTGAGTTGTGTTTTAATACAAGAAATTATTGCTTTTTTCCCCATATAGAGCGAGATGTTTAATTTTACCATCCTTCTAAGCTCCCATCTAGGAGCTAGAGGCAAAATTTGATTCTGAGTGGCAAGGCTTATATGCCACATCTTTATCCCTACTGTCTCTACTGCGGCCAGATTTGCTTTCATTACGAAAGCTCCGAGTCCGAAGCTGATGTTGGTAATGAGACCGCATTTGAGTTTAGTTAGTTTCTTCGTCACTTTATTAATCAATTCATTTCTTTTGTAATATAATAATATTTGCATGTAAAAAGTAATATTCATATATAAAGGAATATTTATTTCGCCCAAAAAGTCTGATAAACCTATCTTAGAGACAGAAAAACTAAGAATTCAAAAAATCAGTAAAATTTTGTAGGTTATTGATGAGGTCGGAAAATCTGGGTATATTGAAGATTCCATCATCACACTTTCTTTGAAAGATCTCTATCTAAAATAAAATTTATTTAAAAAAAAAACTGAAAAAGGGTTGCTCTATAAATAGAGAATTCTATGTGAATGTATTAGATTAGGCAAGAAACATTTAGTTTTTTTTTATTCTGCTTGCTTACCTGTCGAGATATGGACTATCATTTGGACCAGCACTGTATGTGCAACAACGAAATAATATCGTTCTCCCTAAACCCGTTCGCTTACCTTCCGAGAAACATTATTTCGCTTGTAATTCGACTAAAAGCTAGCGAAGTTGACCACTGTCACAATCATGCGAAAGAATGAAACTAAAACAGCGAGATCATAGAGACAAGGCAGCGAAGGAAACAAATTTAAATATATAAATTTGACGTAAAGATTTAGTCGTTAAAAAAAAGGGAAAAAAAACTCTAAAAATATATTCGAGCATAGCTGCACCTTGTCCCTTCACAGCTTTGCGCATGGCCTACTATTCGAGACACTGCCTACCCCATTTATTCATCATATATAATTGAGCACAAGCACAACCGTCACAATGTATTACACACACTCAGGCAGCGAATTAAAAAAACACCCAAAAAACAAGCAATTGTTCCTTCGTGAATTATTAATTGCAAGAACGCGGATCCCGTCCCCGGAGGCACGATAAAAGGAGGCTTCATTTCATTTTAATGTCCCACATTCCCGCCCGAGCTAATGAGAATTGATTCATTTCTTCTGCATTCTCTGGAGCTTTGCGTTGCGGCACAACGGTTTCCATTTTTCAAAGCGAACCATAATGAGATACAGGACTCATGTTGAAGTTGAAAAAAAACAACACACAACCCACTTGTTTGACGGAAATTTAAAAAAAATCCGATGGAGTGAATATGCCGTCTGTTGAGCCCACTGTGGCAATTCCCACCATCTCCAGCGTGTCGGACGGGGTGGAAACCAATCCGTCAGCCGTAACCGGGTCCGGTTTGCGGATGCTATTATGTTTTCGCACAAAAATACGCTTCTGCGAACGCGAACGCATACTCACGATCGGTTTGTAAAGGTGGTTCGCTCGCTCGGTTTCCCTCGCCCACCCGGTAAGCTGCCGGCATGAATTTAATTTTACCCCTTTTGCCCCGGCCCGCGCACCACGCGCGTCCGATTCATAAACAATCAACGGCACGGTGCACGATGCGCAGGACCTTTGCTTCCCTGTGATAGAGTCATTAACGTCAGCGTCGTTAAAATAATTATAAAATTGATTTATTGTATCATTACTTTTAATACGATATTAATGCAATGAGCTTTCCACCTTGTCGTGCCGGGTGCACCGGGTGCTCGGACTGGGTGGGAAGGGGGGGGGGGGTCCGAGCGGTGATGCATACGCCGACTGCATGCCCGAACCTTCGACCCCGGATCGGCTCGGCGACAAACGGGTCCGTGGCGGGGGAATGCCAGGATCGATTGAATCTGTGCGATAAATTTACGCTTTCAGCTGGAACAAACACACAAACACACACAGGCGAAAGGGTCAGGCATGTTGTTGTGGCGCAACATAACCCGAACGGAAATGTGCGCTGAAAGTCGAATGATTTATTCAAATTCTATCCACTAAGTCGATAAATAACACGTGCTTCCGTTTCTCGTCGTATTTTAATGTTGTTTTTGTTTACGTTTCCGGCAAACCACCATTAACAAATGTGTTTGCTTTGAAGAATATACAGGTAAAAAAAAACAAACATATTGATTGTCTGTTCAAAAATATTAAATAGATGAATGAATAATATATGGCCCACAAAAATTCAATAAACTTCTAATAAGTTCTTTAAAAAGTGATATAAGATACTTTTCAGATATTTTATTACGAAAGCAAACAAACACAAGATCATGAAACTATTAACAAAGATGAAAACCAAAAAATAAGAGAAAAATTCTGAAAACCCCAGTTTAGAAACAAGAATTGATAACAAAAGTGAACAAATTTCTCTTAGGAATTTAATTATACAACAAAATTTGCATACGTGTGAATCGTGTGAAATTCTGAATAAACCAGTGGTGCAAAGGGGTAAAAATTATGGTTAATAGGTAAACCTGTTCGATTGTACAGAATTATAGTGAATTCAATAAACAAACCCAGATCAAAAGCATCAACACATGTTGGATCCCCCCATTTCTGGTTCCTCGAACCGGATTTATATCACAATTCCATTATTGATTTTCCAGAGCTTGGATATTAAATGTTTTATCGTAGAATTGGATGAGCATACATAGTAAATTTGTTTTTTTTTTTCGTAAACATCATATAAAGTTCAACATTTCTCTCGGAACGGAATCCATGTCGAAATTTCTATTTGATATCCTATATGAATTCTCTAAAGCAAACAGCATTTGTAAATCATGATGCTGATAACTCTCTACAAAAGCCCCGGCAAAGAATCAAAGTGTCGTCCTTTCCGTACACCAATGTCGTTTTAATATGTTCGGGTTAAATTTTAGTCACCGGTCTGAAAGCATACTCCGCGCACGGAATGAAAATTATTCGATCCTGCTCATTTAATGCGTGTATGTGGCGGTTTTCATGCCGTCGCTCGTTAAATAAATAAACATACATTCCGTTCGACCTTCGGCCGCCGCCATCGGGTGCGTTTGCTTTAATGTAGCAGCAGCAGCAGCAGCAGCAACATCCCATGCTAAGTGCATTTTAAAAGTATTCATCAAATAAAAACAAGTGATGTAAATTGTGATCAAAAGCAAAGACATGAAAACAAAAAAATATGCAAAATATATTTACATTATTCAAAGAAATATATGCCATATAGGCCATTTTAGCAAACAAACAAAAAATAAGAAAATGTCTAATATAAAACTTGTATAAAATATCACTTTAATGTCCTTTAAAAATAAAGTTTTAAAATCATCCATTATTTTTAAACGCAGCTACAGCAGTCATAGAAACTTCATAATTACCGTACTAACCCAGTAGTGATAGCAAATTAAATAAATGGTTCATTGAAACGCCGCTCCCTTAACGAAAGATGGCATCCGTATTTCGCACCTTCCGCAACCGACTCTCAACCCTGACAAAATGCTGATTTTATCGATGGTTAGATAATCACACTGTCGTGCACAGATTGTGGCAAACGCATTCCACACGCGCGCGCGCGCGATACCCGTAAACGTCATCAAACACACTCGGAACGCTACACAAATCACACCATCCACTGCACCCGTCTCCCGGACACAACATTAGCGCACCACCTATTGTGTCAAACCGGACCGTCCGCCGTAAACCACTCGAACGTCCATTACACTCCAGGGGCTTGACCGGCACCAGTAATTACCGCCGGTTATAATAATAAAGCGATCGGCAAGCGCTGGCGGCCCGCTCCGAAATCCGATTGAGTCCGCCAAATGCAGCCGCTTTACAATTATGTGCAAATTTAACAGATTTTAAATGGTTATCTAGCCACCGCTGGTGGGACTAGGGCCGCGGCAATCCCGTTGACACCAGCCACGTACAGCGCTGTAAACCGTGATTTTTGAACCTCTGAACCGCCTACCGCTGGACGGGGTCAAACCCACAACTTACCGGGCGCCTCCACGCTCCACGTGACCACAACCAGACGTACCGGGCGCCTCCATCGCGCCTGTTCCGAACCGGTTTGATGTTGTCTCCGGTGAGCCTATAATTTATTTTATTTAGCTTTGAATTTAAATTAGGCTCATTAAGGGCGTGTGTTTGGTGTAAATTGTGTTACGCACCTCTTTTTTCTTTCTTCGCACAATTTCACCTCGCACGTAGTGCTTCTCTAACGCGCGTTTTAGCAGTGCGCGATGTAAATGTGCGTTTGCCCAACCGTACTTCGAACAGCCCGGGCGTAACGTCCATACGATACCAACAGAACACAATTAACCCATCACGATAATGTACGGTTGGCAGCGGCCAACTGCTCGTGAAAGATCAACTCGGTCAGATAAATAACGCTTAATCGATAAATGGGTTCCATCGCACTGGAATGGTTATGCGTTTAACGGATGCAGCAGAGGAACACACATGAATGGCTTTACTCGTGTTATCGTTCTTCTCCAATGAAAAGTGCGTAACATAATGCACAAAATGGCTAATTGATTAAATGATTAATTTCTGTGCTGCTCCTATCTAAGAATTGATGAGCACAGAAACAAAGGATCAAAATATGCCTCCGGGAAAAGCCGTATCAAAGCGTCCGTTGGGTTATGGTAACACTAATCGATACATTTCTTTTTTCATTGTGTGGAGAAACCGTACATAAATGTGCTTAAATAAATACAATAGCTAGCAAGTTAAACTGAAATCAGGTGCATTTTTCATGAACTACCAGGCGTCCCCATCGTATATTGTTATAAAGAGTCATATAAAATGTTTAAATAAAAGCGATTTTTTTAAGATTTTGAAAGACTGAATCTAACATTCATAAAATTATGAAAATATAAATTAGGGGTGGCTGGCTTATTGTGACGGAGTGCAACGATCCATTACGCTCCGTCGCTTGCTTATATTAATCTTCAAGGTAAAACGCTTGCGCTTGCTAGCTGGGACGCTCCCGATTGCTCACGGTTCATGTGCCGCGCAACAGAATCCTGCGAATTATTACTGCATTTTCCTTCCACACACACACACTGTGAGCCGCTGGAAACACGTCCACAACATCCACCTACAGGCGCACTCGTAACGCACCGTAAAATGCCAATCCGACGTGGGGTACCGGGTACCGATTTGTACGGGAATAAAAACATATTTATGAGCAGCCATGAATTTCGCGTCAGCGCACGTCCCTCCATATTGACTTTCACCACCAACCCCACCAGACCGAGGGTGGACTTTTTCTTTCAAGTGTCTGTCTGATTTGTTCGAGTGTGTCTCGACGATTTGCTCGGTGGAATGCTGTGCTGCTGTATGCTCTTTGTCGCTGTCGTTTCACCCATCGCCCCATCCAAGGACAAAGGACATGCCCCGAGCGTCCCGAGATTGATATTTCATTTTTCACGTTTTCCCATTAAATGTGTTGCGCTCGGGTTGCGCTTTAACCTTGCTGGTGTCGCGTGTCTTTGTGTTTATTCGTCGAGATGGCCCCTTTTCGCACACGGGCGCAAGGAACACTTTACGAGCGTATCAAATATGCATTTTGAACATTCGCTTCACCAAACGCGCGGAGCGTTTTTTCTCTTTTGGTTGAAAAACCATAATAAAAAGTATGTTTTAAAAATGTTTCAATTTAAGCTCCGCTCCTAATTCTCACTCACTGCACCGTGTATGTGTTTGATTATCTAGCCCCCAATCCGAGCGCAATAAAAATGCAGCACATCGACGTAAGTAGCGGCGAACGCTACAGATTGCTCCGCTCTGTGTCATTTGTTCTCGGCCATCGTGTTCTTCTTTCGTTTTGTTTGCCGTCATGTGCACTTACGCGTTTGGTACGATTTGATTCCGAGAGCGTACCAGACGAGCAGCACTGCTGAGCCACCCTTCTCGGCATCACTCACACCGATTTTTGTTCTGCCCGCTTCTTCTCTGTTGCCCCATCAGCGCTGTGACGAATAACATGACAAGATTTTGCGTGTCTTTGTGACTGAGCTACGGCTCTTGCTTCGCTCATTTTTCAACCCCCTTTTCGCCTCGGCTCACACCACCACAAGCTGACGCATGACAGCGTCTGGCAACGAATGGCATCGTTGACTTAGTGACAAGAATACGAAATGCCGGATGCGTCGCGGGGAACACGTGGTAGCGTGAGACACGCGAGTGTGTGCCAAAACCATAACGCCCTGCATAACGCCATGGTGCAAGGACGTTTTTCCCGGGCCGCGGTTTTAATCCTCGTTTCGCGAGCGCTGGTTTCCGCATGTGAGCAGCTTTCTCCCTGCCGTGGTTTAACTTTAAGAGCCACATGCTTTTTTGTAAGCTGTTTTTCGGTGATTATTGTATTGTTGTACGTCCAATGAGGGTTGAGTGATGGATGATTTTCTAGCAGGATTATCTATGTTGTGCCTTATTTTTTTATTACCTATACCTACGAGAGCGTGTCGCATTGTGAGCATTTCTTTTTTAGAAATTAATCGTTAAACCGTTTTACTGTTTACTGTTTGATTTTTAGGTTTATTCCTTTTCGAAAATCTATAACTTACAAAATAGCTTAAAAATATGTTTCCAAATACTACCAGACGTAAAACATTAAACGCGATTGATAAACAAGAGCATTGAAGAAATAAAAAAAGCAAATGCTTGTTTGTCCATCTGGACTTTATGAAGTATACGACGATATGATTGGAAATTATAAAATCCTGCATCAAAAACTAGAAAAGGTCCCTTGTATGATAAGATACGAGTAAATATGAAGCTTATCTGACGAATGTGTGTATCTTAAAGTAATAATATTGTCTATTTAAGTGAACTTTCTATTAGAACCTTCTGGAATTAGTTATACATTTGACGTTTTTAAGCTTTCTCATATGTCTTCTTCTTCCTCTTCCTTCCTTTACCACACTCGTCCACTCTCTCTCCGCGGTTTTCAGTGAATAAAGTTCTAGTTTCGGAGGCTCAACTCGAGTTTTCAACCGTTTTCACCGTTGCCACGCACACCGGTTTGATCCGGTTTCCGAGTGAGAAACTGGTGACCGATAAGTAGCTGCAGGATCAACAAACATGTATTGTAAATAGCATAACAGAAATCGGACTAGATGTGTTTTTTTATTAGGTAGATCAATTTTCCGCTAGGCCTGTAGTCGTTTGGTACACGGAACAGATTAAAAGTAGGAATATACCTGGAGTCTATGTCAAAACCTTAACAGAAGAACCAGTCCTTCAGACACAATACTAAACCTGTACTGAGCTAATAATCAAACAATCTAATAATGTATAGTCTAATAATATATAAGAAAAAAACACAAGAATACTTAATTTATTATCATTTT
>KZ072109.1:160393-185699 GCA_002091845.1 Anopheles cracens
GGGATCCCAAACAAAATCATCAGTCTGACACTGTACGTAGTATGAATGTGTAGTCTCGACAAAGATATGAAGGGCGTCCAACCTTCTGAGGTCTGATTCTTTCATGCTCACTAGCGGAACTTCATTATAATTCATTACATGTTTGCTCTCGAATGTGATCACAAAACTGAAGAACAGCGGAATGTACCAACAAAAAAGAATAAAAGTATATCTTATTCCAAACATAAGAGACAAGACAACCACATGCAAAGCATGGATCAAAAATAGAACGCTCCACAGCCATACAAAAGGAAACGCTCGTTTTCCGCATCGAAGTTGCACAATTCGAGTGGCTTATTATCGTCGTCGAATGTTATGCAACAAGCATTGGTATGTTCGCCCGCATTTCCCGATCGACCAGAAAAGTGTCCATCAAACATCGGTCCGTCGACCGTTTGCAATCATTGCGCCAGTGCCACACAAAAAGCAGCAGCGATGACGAAGCTGTCTGCTGGAGCTCTGCAGGCGATAATAATAACGCCCCGGCAACTCGTCAATGCAAGTGCCAGCGCAGCTTCCAAAACAAGTCCCATTTGAAGCGTGGGGCCCACTCGGCGAGAGGGTTGCGCGATGCCAATTGGACAATGTTTTCCCATTAACAGGTGTTTCCGGTTTGTTGGTAGTGTCTCTGTACATCCCAGCATCATGCAGCGGCACCGACGTGACCCGAAGTGTAGTTTGGGTGATTTTTTCTCCTCTCTCCATTAGCTTGTATACGACAGGGATGTTTATGGCTATTAATAAGCGGCATATTACCAAGTTTGTTTCTCGCCCCAAAGTATCGTACCGGTGGCCGGCTGTTGGTAACGTCCAATCTAATCTTCTCCCTAGTATCTAGTATGGTTACGGAAGCATTGCCACCGCACCGATGGTCAGACAGGTTTCACGTACGCAACAACAACAGATAAATCGTTGTACACAAACCATGAGGAAGCGATAAAAAATACCTTTGCGAAAGAAAGTAGCCGGTTTGTTTTTCTAGCAAGCATCCCTATTGGAAGCAGTAAATATATCGAACAAGACCTGACGAGCGCTTCAAAAGAGACGCTCAATTCGTCGCTATCGGTTCGTTTTCATTAAATTAATTTCCTGCTGCTGCTGCCTGTGTGCTGCCGTCAAACACGTTTTCTTGCACATGGTTTACCGACAGACCGCCGGACAAGCATTCGTCACGCGGGCCGATGATGGATTATAACTCGGCCCGTACATTGGTCCACTTCCCGGTGGGTTGGTTCGAAGAACTATTTCATATCTATTGATAACTCCTCGAAAACGGAAACACTTTCGCTTCACTTGCGACGAGACTGAGCGTTGGAACGGCAAACGTAAAGTCCTCCACATTCGATCGAGTAATTGATTTTTGGACTTCCTGCTTTCCGCAACCGGGCAGGGTTGGGGCGCAAAAAGATCGCAACAGCCGAACTCAAGCTCAGCATTCCAGACGCGCAGAGATTCACCGGCGGCGGGCGACTAATCAACCGCACAACATCGCAATAACAATTCGCGCCACGATCGATTGGACGCTCTAATGGGAAAATGTGTGCAGCGAGCCTATTGACGATTGTGTTAATTAGCGCACTTCCGGTATTGCGAGGCGTGCCCCCATACGAAACTTCCCCCTTGGAACGGCGTGCGACAAACATTCGACGTGCGTGTTGAACGGCTTGTGGGCAATGTGATGACGACGCAATGAATAGCGATATAGCCAGGGTGTGATAAAAATGAGATTTATACGCAGAACGTACAGGCATGATATGCGGATAAGATAATGGATCGAAACAACCTCTTACTAAGTATTTCACTAGGTGGTTTAAAAACTCTAATTGAAATATTATCTTCCATTTTGGCATGTCATTCGTATAAGCCATTGCGCAATTCTAATTTACTAATAAGTTATTATGTGTTAAAAATTTATATGTATTTAAAGCTATACTGCATCACAATGCAGAGTAGATCTACCAGATACCCTGTCCATGTCTGTCCATAAATCCCACCGACTGCTTTCAATTATCGTTTAAACCTGGTATGTAGTTCTTATAATCTTAAATTCAGGGTTGATTTAAAACTTATTCTTTTTGGATTATCGTTTGATTTCTTTACCATTTCTTCATTCTTCTGGCTTTCCTCTTTCATTTTACTAGTATTATATTACACTCAAAATGCAAGGCAAGACTCCAGTCATCCGATCCGATGCCCTAGTTGGGCGTCATGGTCATTGGAAGTCAGCGCACAACCCATGTCTCCAAAAATTTGATGCGCGCCGATCAGTCGCTTTATACACTTCCAACAATGTTCGAATAGTTCTTAACTACTGACTATGGAATTATGGCAGTATTTGAGGACATTAAAACTCATACAAATTAGTTTGTCCGCTGGACAGATAACTTGTGTTTGTATTGTCGTCTAGAGAGTAACTTATCACAAGGTATTCGTTTGATAACCAATCAATCCCACGACTTCACAGATTGCTCCAGATATAAAATCCTGCTCCTGCTCCCTGATCATATAGTAAAACTCGTCGATCGTCCCACCAATTACTGGCCAGATAAACATGTGCGTAAACACATACCGCGTGCGAGCGAAACCGAACGAAAGCAACGCTAAAGCCACGGCTGCTTGCTGGAAACCGAGACCTCAAGACGCTGTAAGTATGCCCCAGCAGAGAGCAAGAAAGAGTGAAAACATGAAATGACCATCGTTAGTCGGTAGCACGGGATAAACAAATTACAGTGAAACGCGATCCAGGCCGCGTGTTCCAGGTTCGACATAGTAGGAGACGGGATTGAATTTCATGACTCAATTTGGTGGCTGATTGATGTATCGTTTGGTGATGCGTTTACAAATCATTAAGACATTATCCACAAACATGCTATAATTATTTTCTATACTTTCTTGAAACTCGAACTGGTTTATGCGAGGGAAAATCTATCCAAAAAGGACAGCTAGACAACAGTTACAACCATCACGCTAAAAGCTAATTGATTTCATTTCATAATGACTAAAACCCGTTCAAAGACATTTGAGATTGTCTTTCGCTTTGGCATCACCGGAACGATGCGATCGTTACTGGTATCTAGAATCTAACCAACATAGCGGTGCGGAGCATTTAGATTCGATTCGAAACTTGCCTTGCTATTCGTCTAATGATCGTCGTTTGGTTTCATTCGACCGGTTAGCAGTTAATGACATTCTACGTATGCTTGATGGAAATGTTCGTGTTGGAGTTAAGAGCAGAAATAAATACTGCACGTCACATAAATAACTCGAACGAATGAGACCTGATCAGAACAGCCGTTGCAAAATAATTATTATTCAGATCCTATTGCTTTTCAACGTTCGAATCGAACCTGGAGAATCAAGGTCTCAGATAATATGACAACAGATAATTATGACAAGGATACACAATTTCTGTACACTCCTCAATAGAAAATCATCTAAAACTTTCAATCGCTTCTCCTAAAATAGTACCACTTGGCCGACATGTTCGGAGCAACTCGCTTTCATGCGGAGACGATCGGTTTTCAGCGCGACCTCGAATACGATCGCCTTCCGCTTGGATCGTGTGCATCGAGGAAACGAGCTCAGCGAAAGCCGTGACGTCAGGGATGCAATTTGCTCTGCAACCACCGAGCTCAACCCGTCGAGCTCCCGGCACGCAGCCAGAGCAAACAGGTGCCATTCTACTGGGAGCACGAATTAGCGCGAGTTTAATTTGGGACGCATGATTTTCACCGTACCAACCGTGCGAGCGAGCGCTGGTGGGCCATTACACCCGCTCCGGTGACATTCGCCGCCTTCATCGTGGCCTTGATCTGCTGCGCCGCGCACTCCCGTTCCCAAATGTCGCCGACCGACCGAACGAAAGTTGTCGCGTCGAACGTGCGCGCAGGAGGACAACTTTCCTGCGCTCGTTTAGTTTGCTCGTGCGAACAACGCGGAAAACCAGCGGGAAACCGGTACCGGCGCACCTTAGCTCCGTATCGGATTCAAGGACGACCTGCGCGGAGAGACGTTTGGCGACATTTTAAACGTCGAAACAAAAAAAAGTCTTTCTTTGTTGTTTTGCTTCGATCGAAAAGCGCATTGTGCAATCGTACGGTGAAGAAATCGAACAAGGAAATCGTTACCGATAGTCTCTCATCTAAGCTCATTTAATAGTTTGCTAATTCAATAAAATTGCTAACTAAATATACATTTTGAACCTATCACTGAGTATCTCCACATTAGAGACATTTGCACTCCTTATCTCCGGTGATAGCGTGAGGTTAAAACCAGATTCGAAAGCAGGAAGCGGTTGACATATTTTTTCTCTACGAGCCGATCATACCTCCACATGATCGGAGCACATTTTTCTTCTCCATTCCGGAGTGGCCAAGGCGCACACTGGAAACGAGTTTTCCGCAGCACATCGTTCATTTATCATCCAATCAATCTAGCCTATCCCTCACCAGGCTGGTCAACCTCACTGTTTTCTTGTAGAAACTGTTGCAAAAAAGGAATTTCAATGTCCAACCGGCCATCTCGAGACGTTGGGCAACATCGCCACAGAAGCGCACCCACCTCGGCGGCCACAGTAATTGATTTGATTTACTGGAACAAAACGGTACGAAAAGCCCCCCCAACACGGGAACAATTGTCACTCGCATCACGTCGCCGTTGCTACCGTGCAAATTCGACCCGTGGGGTATTTTGTCACGGTTGTCCACCAGCGAGACTATCAATCATTTTCTAGTCACCGAACGAAAACACTTTCCCGCGACGGAGATCTACGCTTTTGCTTTCATCGTCGGGCTCGTTAATGGTTAAAAGAGTTAAATAGATAATCCGTACGATAGTGCGCAAACGTAAACAAACAGCTGCGGGCTGTTGGCTTCCGTTGTCTAATAATTGGGCCGCTTCACTTCCAAGGTGGCGCAAATATTTTGTTTCCCCTAACCACAATCATCCATCACAGACCGTTTGGGAGCGTGAGATATTGTTGTTTTGTTTTTGCCAATGAAGCACGACGGGTACCATAGAATTAAAGTTATAATGATTACATTACAGTAACAATGTATCATAATGTTGTCATAGTTTCTGTAAGTAGCTGGAAACAACTCTCCATTAGCAGTTGTTTAACAACGGACTACGTTTAGCAGCAAGTGATGCAAATCCATAACATTTTGTTTTCAACACATCATTATTGGGTGTACAAAGAAGTTTCCAGCGTTTTACGAAAATGGTGCCGTGAAGAGCCACGTCAGATGTAATGAGCCGTATTGAAAGCTTGGACATCTTTCACGTCCAGAATATGAGATTTCGACGTATAAGGTGTATAACTATTTGCATGATAGTACATGATAGTTCTCTTCTTGTTTGGATCATTGTCCCGGAGTATACTTCACCTTAGTCAAGAGAATATGATGAAATCGCTTTGGTTGAAAAAAGCAAATAACCACTATAATTAGTTGTAGTTTTCGATGATGAATACTTTGTATATGAATATGTAATATTTCTTTTTACAAAAAAAGCCTCAACTAAAGAGATACGTTGGAAACTAAGCTGTAGACCCAACAAACGAAGTATTCCAAGTATTAAAACACGACAAATGTAGGGCAGAAACTAGAGTATCGCAAATAGGTAAGTGTGTACCAAATCTCAAGAAACTAACAAGACATGGTAGAGATAAAATAGAGACAAATATGATACGTCTCTAAATAACAAGGTTGTTTGAAATAGTATAAAAGATCAATCTGCCTGCAAGAAAGCTTTCTGCGAACCTTGTTTGTGTAAGAAATGTAGAAAGGTTCAACAAGAAGCTTGTGATACTATAGGAAAGGATTCCTGACAGACTTCACGAGTAATAACTGTGATGTGTGAATTTGAAGGATAGAGGTAATCTGAAATTTTACTCACTGCATTTTGTTCCGTTTTTATGTCTATATACATAGATTTCATTAAAAAAAAACAATAGAAACTCAATATTAGATCTAGATAATCACTTTGGGACATTAGGTTAAGATTACACTACGAATGTAGGCCACGGAGGCCTGATACTGAATAGAAAATCAATAAATAAATCTTATCAGAGCCATACGTCATTGCCATCATAACACTCTCACGGCTGATAGCAATTTTATCATGAAATCACTTAATCCACTACCCTGTAGTAGTGAACTTAATAATCAAACATCAGATACCCAACGCGGTATCAGATAGCACCCTCAGAAGCACATGCAAACACACAAAGGAACTGCAGAAACCATTACCTCCAGTATCTCCGCGGTGGCACTCTTCCGGTGGATCGTTCGCGAACCGTCCCGATCCTCCGACGACAGCGTCCGGTCCCGGTGTACGACGCTCGACTCGGGCGACGTCAGAACCGTGCCGTCCACCTCCTGCCGCGAGTCCTGATCGCTCGCCGTGAGGTCACTGTTCTGGCGCTTCACCTTACCACCAGCGCCACCGGCTCCCGGCTCGCCGCCGACGCGCTGCAGGGCGGCATGCTTCTGGACCACCTCCCGTATGCGACCCTGCTCCTCGCCGATCCAGCTCTTGAATCCGCTCCACTTCTTCGTGATCTTCGCCTTCCGCCGGTCGAAGTCGAGCAGGTGCTTGCCGGTGGCGCCGCGGTTCTTCATCAGCGTCAGGCGCCGCTCGGACGGGTGGAGCTGCTGGCGGTGCTCGCAGTACTCGTCACTGTCCGGGAGGGGCGTCGTGCCCAGCCCGACCGTCGACTGGTTGATCTGGCGCGTCAGCTCGTCCAGCTCGTCCATCGAGACGGCGAGCTGGTTCGCACCGGGTCCGGCATCCGCCAGGCTCTGGCAGCTGGCCGACTTCAGATCGAACTCCTCCTCCTGCGTGGAGTTGTTCGTGGAGGAGGAACCACGGCGCGGCACATCGTAGCGCGTGTCGGCCGGGCCCGGCAAGTTCTGGTACAGATGGCTGTCGTCGCTCACCAGCGACAGGTTGATCTCGTTCAGGACGTGGTGGGAGCGGGTCAGATCGTACGACGACTCCCCGTGCGGCTTCCGGATGCCGTCCGACCGGGTACTGCGCGGGAAGTCGTAGATGCTCTCCACCGCCGGGCTGTTCGGTACGGACAGGGCGCCGCCACCAGCGGGCACGGTCGCCCCATCCGTCGTGTTGGCAGATATGTTCAACGAGGGCGCTTTCGCAAGCGACAGCCGCATCTCCGCGCCGCTGTGGTGGTGTAGGTTATGGGCCGACTTGGAGCGGCTCTTCTCCAGCGCGCTCCGGTCGCCTCCGCCCTTCTGCCGGACGTTCTCGTCCTGGAAGCTCCGGCAGTTGTTGTTGCTCTCCGGCAGGAATGTGAACTTGATCTCGCCGAAGTTCGGCAGCGAGCTGTTCGCGTCCAGAAACACGTCGTTCTCGCTGCCCTCCGAGGTGGACGGTGTCGCCACCGACCGTACCCGCCGATCGATCGTCGGCACGCTCGGCAGCGGCAGCTGCTCCACCGACGAGTCCGTGTCGAAGTCGAACTTCATCGTCTTGGAGATCAGCACCGGCGCGCCGATCTCCGGCCGGAAGTCATCCGACCGGCTGCCGCACATGTCGTAGCTGTCGGACAGGGGTTCCGCCACGCCGCCCTTCCGACCGGGCGCTTTCCGCAGGAACCGCGTACCGATCACACCCGAGTAGCGCTTCGTCAGCTTGTCCAACAGGGTGGACGACGACTTGCCGTGCTTGCTGGCCATGCCGGCCGCCGCCACGTGCTGCACATCGTAGTTTCTTTTCATCATCTCGCTTTCGTGGTTCGCACACTTCCGTTTCACAACTTTGTCATGTTTTCCTTTGCTTTGCTTTTCACACCGCACCCGATCGCGGGTTTTCACATTTTCCCGACGGGCGTTTTACGCGATCTTCTGCCAACACTGCTCACCTGGTGGCCAGTTGCCTGCTTCTGCTTCTCGCTTTGCGGTGCGACAGTCGCTATCAATTAAAACAATAATTTCACTTTTATTTTAGCCGGCCGGTTCGGTCGGCAGTTCGGGCTCGATTGGAGGATGGGATTGTGATGGCACGTTGCATCGAAACTGAAGCCGACGGTGTATCGCTCCCACCCCAACTCCAACACCAACTCCACGCGACTCCTATCCAAATTTCGCAATGCACACGAACCGCGCGGCGATGCGCACAAAATAGAACCCACCGAAGCATTGCCAATGAAGTCACCCCATTAGGGAGCCAAATAAACATACGAAGTCGACGAGCGACGCGGGACGAGTTTTGGAAAATTTCGCGAATGATTTATCGACCACCGAAACGGCCGCGAAGATGGAAAGTGGTTGATCCGTGGATTAACTTGTGCAAATCCGTCACCTGAGCTGGTTTGGGGGCACGACTGATAATGAACCCACACGGTCATAGTGCTCCACAGTAGATAAACATGAATGAAAGCGAAGGTTGGACGAATTTTGGTAGCCTTCGGTTGGCAGTTCCGAATGAGAGGTTAGCTTTTGCAGACGAACAAGACGAAAGTGAACTTACTGCGGACTCTAAACTCTGATACCGATCAGTGTCGCAGTGGATGAACCCGAAAGAAAGACTTATTGTGTTTGCTACCCAAACTCCAAACCCTGGACACCAAACTAACATGGCTGCCGCCAGAAGTTCTCAGCGCACTCTGTAATTAGCTGCCGTGTGGCGAATGTAAGTCAAAGGTCGCCATAGAAGAATGATCAATTCTCTATGGTCTACAGGTGCGCGAAACAGCCAACGTCGGCCGCGGGAACCTCCTCTTCATCCCATCGTAAATATCCCGAGACCTCCCGGCAAAACAGCCGGATAAAACTCTCACGATAATAATCAACGATCGCGTTATTACCTCACCGCCGGTAGTGGATCGTTATCGTATCGAGAGGCAAAAAAGCACCCGACAAAAAAAAACACCATCGGCCACCAATTAGCCCGTACCGTACCGGTCAGCGTGTGAGAAACTGTCACAAAGTCCGACTCCATCGCCGGCGCGGCGACACCTCCGCCAACAATCTGCCAATATTGTTTCATCCATTTTGTGTCCCAGAGTCGGGCGCACACTCCCACCGGAGGTCACCAGTGCGCAGGCACGAGCGCCGAAGCAGAGCGGACCGGCGCGGTCAAGAGTCCCACGAAAATAGACGGCGTGAAAAATATATATGCCACGGTGCCAGGTCCGCACCGAGAATGAACTGTTATTTTTGGCACCGTAACGCTGGCTTCACCACACTCAAGCGCGCTTCGGTGTGTCGGTGTGTCCTCTCCCACCCCGGATCGGCTTCATTTACCTTCTGCCCGCCGTTCGGCTCGCTGGCGCTCCTGTGAAAGTGCTGTAGTGCATGTCGTTTCGAGATTTTCAACAGTGCAGAGGGAGAGAGAGAGAGAGAACGGATGAGGGATAAGAACACGGTTTTCATTTCCTTCGCTCTGACTTCCACAAAACTACGATCCCATCCCAAAACCAAAACCAAAAGTGCTACTCCAAAGTATATTGAAGTTTGGAATGATTGGAAGTGGGTGCAGATAGGAGAACAGTGCCGCTTCTCAAGCGTTCCGTGCGTTCCTTCCCAGGCTGGTGGTTTTCCAATTTCGTCCGGTCACCGCCCGTTCCGTTCCGTAAATCCGCGAGTCACCGGGGAAAAATTAAAACTATAACTCCCATTCCCTCAACCATGCGGGAGTTGGGAGAAGGCGAGCGAGTCAAATATTCCTCCTTTTCCATAACGGGAGACTTGCCGACGACGATGACGACGATCGGGCGATGATGATTGATGTACTCCGATGGCCAACGTGATCGAATCGACTCAAGTTTGCGCCCTTATCATGCGACGGTGTTAACCGAACCATCCAAACGCGTGCGAATAACATCGATCAGGTTCATCAGCTCTTGCTTGCCAACGGTTGGAAAATGGATCATTATTTTCCAACAACAGTAAAAAGACCCAGCCCTTTGAGGCAACAGAATGTTTCGTAAATATTTGTTCATTATAGATCCATCATGGGGATCCAAAGTGAGACCGCCAAAACAAAAGCAGACCGCGAACCGAAAGCGATCGATTAAATAACGCTCTCGACCCGCGTACCGTCGCAGCTAATCGCATGATTAATTCGTCAGCAGTTGTAAAGCGCGGTGGCGCATCAGCGCCCCCGGTCATCCGTATCAGACGTTCCGTTCGACATTCCAATCTTCTAATGACTTCGGATTTCGGCCGAGCATTCGAACGTGGACGCGATACACCTGCTCGTGGGGAGTGTGTGGCGTATACGAAACCCTTCAACGGAGCGTGCGTCCTACGCGGGTCTACGATCGCGATCTGCAGCATTTCGTTTTGAAACGAAGATGAATTGATACATTTAGATCTGTTGATAGAGATCGTACGTTTTGTAAGATGGGTCTGTTTCAAACATTGTGATGGAATTATTTTTAGTGTCATAACTGTCAACCTAGTAGTGGAATAGTAATCGTTGGTTGGACAACCTGATCCCTATAACTAGTAATTTCCACCACACCTACATAGTCAAAAAACAACTATACGATATTATAAATCTCGATCTTCAACTATAGTAGAAAAGCCTGTACTTCATTCGGTATGTTGGTAACTCTCATTCTCTAGACTTCAGAGACTCTACTACATCGTAGAAGACGAAGTATGGATATGGATCAGTATAGGCCTTATATATCAGAACTAATGCAGTCCATCTCTATATGGTCGATGAGACTAGTTGAAGATTTAGAATACGAAATTCCATCGCTATTACATCCCAGAAATGAGGATTGAATTACATCCCAGAAATGAAAGGGTTTTTTCTTCAAAAACTTAGACTTAACCTTACAAACATCAAAAGCATCCATGAAGAGCGACAATCTTGTGGTCACCAAACCGTCCGGTTATTATGAAACGATCATGTTGACGCACTTCACCGTTCACAGCAACTCCGAGTGCCTGCCAAAACAGCGTGTTGCGATACTTGCGCGCCTCAATCATCATCCCACCCAGCTAATGATGCAGCCATATCTTCCCCGGACTTGGCTTCCCACTTTCCCGAGCCGAGTTTTTCTCAATCTATTACATCGCCGGAACCGGGTTGGGTGGGAAACGTTATAGAACGCGTTCTTCGCGGGCGGTGGGAACAAAACCGATCGCGTACGCGTGGTTGACGCGTACGTGTGTGGTGCCCGTTTCGCCCGGGTACGCCAAAAACATCTGCTCCGGGAGATGGAAAATGAGATTTTTTTCGCGTTTCATTTGCTGCCAGCCCTGCTCTCGCGCGCACATTGAGTTTCCCGGCCGGTTCCGGCAGAATGGCGTCAATCACGGTACCATGGCATGCATAATGTACTGGTTTCGGTAAATAATTCATTTAGCGAACTGCTTCTTGTTCTTTGTAGAATGAACGGCCGAAAATACCAGTTAGGCAGATTCTTCGTTCCCGCCGTTTATGCGCGTTCTGTAGTGGGTTGAGTTGAAGCTCTCTCCTAAGTGTTTTCCTTCGCTGTACCGTTAGGTATTCGTCGCGTGGAGAAAGGCAGCTATTGCCTAATGTTCTATTGATTTCAGCGTCTCACGAAAAGAAAAGTCTCAACGTGCCCGTTGAAGCTAAACCTTCGCAGTTTTAATAGCAAAATGATCATGCCAGCATACCTTTAGAGGAGATTAGCGAGATGAGAGGATGCGCAAAAATCACACCGAATCACAGCACTGGACACAAATTAAAATATTAAGCACACACACACACACACGCATACAACCACACAAAACTGGGCACGATAAAACAACCTTCCAATTTGCCGGGGTGAACAGCGAACAGCGCGTGATAAAGGTATCTGGTTTTGCGTCAGTTTGCACTACGATAAGGGCGATAATTAAGATGAGACTCCCTCGCGCAGGATCTGATCTGCCGTTCTTCGACACGGTCACCCACACACTATCTCGGGCGCGCGCACACGCAAAATCGATAGGTTCGGTTCTTGTCGAGATGGTGTACTAGCGGCGAATGATGATGCTGGTGAGATGTGCGCGCTAGCGAGCGACCGCGAGCTCTACCACTAAGCGCGAGAGCCGAAAAAGTTCGAGCGGGCGCCACGCCGCGCGCATCCTGCTGTGCGGCTAGAACGAACGCACGATCGCACAGCAGGCTTTTAATGTGGTCAAAAGTGTGCTGTAACTTATCATCTTGATGCTGGCTCTTGATACCGGCAAAAGAAACAGAAAAAATGACTAAGAGGTAATCTACATGAGCTTTTCCAAGCGTGCAAGGGATTATCATAATTTTCTTAAATGTTTTAGTGAATACAAAATGTAGAACGTTCTTCAGAATATCAAAATCTGAAATGTCAATATCTCTTGAAAAAATTTCAAATATTGAAATTAAAAATTTATTGTAAAATAATAATTATCTTTGTCCTGATCCCAGTCAATTCCTATCAGAGGCATCAAAGTTATCAAAAATTGTGTTCTATAATGTTTTGACAATTTCCATCAGAAAATGGTATATCAACAGTATGTGCTGCAACATGCTGGACTAATTTTAAAAATTTAAATTCACAAATAAATCAACTAAACGAAATAAGTTACAGCATTGTACTAAAACACCCTGACTATCAAACGTCATTAGTTTAGAAAGAATTCTACAAAAATCGCATTAACATTCGCACCTTTCAAGTTCATAATTTCGTCTGTAAGTGTCACAACTTGCAAGCAATAGGTTTTCATGAAAAAAAAATTGCCAAAATAAGGTGATTACAAATATAATTTATAATGCTTCGGATTAATGCACAGTTTGTGAGTCATTTCAGATGAGAGTTGTAGAATCATGTGCATGTTTTACGGTACGCTTCGCCCATAGTGCAATAAACCGTGGTCAGAATAAACCGGTAAACCGGTATGGGAACGCGTTCCCAGTGTCCACTACACGCACAGTATATGCGCGTACGATAGGGAAAACACGCTGGAAAAGCAGCGGCAAGCAGAGACACACCAACAGGCACAACATCCCATCATCATCAACATCAACAACAGCAACAATCTGCGGGCGCTCTGTTGCATAAGCGCTCGAACGCGACTAGTTTTAATCCAATTTCGGTTCTCGCCGTGCTGCTGCCGCTTCTGCGCGGTGTACCGCTTCGTCAGCTGAGTGCTGGCCAAAGCACCACCCAAGTATTGCCCGAGTGAAAGGGGTTTGGTACTGCACGCGACACGGCCCGGCGTCTGTTTACATTTCGCGGAGGTTCTTTCTGCAGCGATAGCCGGACCGAGTTCGTACGCTTGGTATGCTGCTCCAGTTTGTGTTTGGTGATTCGCGCGTACCAAAACAAGCTGGCTTCACCGGCAGGCAGACAGGCAGGACGTCGAAATCGGCCCAAGAATGTTAGCGACGTTCTTTACGAGCCCGCGCGTCGCCGTCGGTTCGGTGGGGTTTTTGTTGCGCTTCTGGTGCGAGTGGCAAACACAAGCAACGCGAGCGACGAGGTGACATTCCGTGGCGACATGTGCGAAAAACGAACCCGGACGTGTGCGCGGTACGCGACTTCCGTGCAGTTGGCAGAATTTAAATGCTTATGTCTGGTGGGCACGCCCCAGTGGTCCGGTTCTGGTATCTGTCCGGGGTTGGTAGTCGCGCATCGTGAATGTAGGTTACGGCACCCGCTGGGCGATAGGACCCGAGGACTAGCCTTTGGGACTAGGTGCTCTAATGTCGGGATGCGCTAGATGACACACTTCTGCTCCGGAAGATGACAGTTATGAGCTGTCAAAGCGGAGTATGACGCGAGAAGAGCTAGCGAGATCTCTTATCGATCACGTGACGTGCTTATAGCTGACTTCTGATGTAGAGTATAACAAGAGCGCGAAAAGTACTTTTCAATGTTCAACAACACATTAGTCACGCGTCATAATCTTCACACCACACATCCATTACTTAGGTTCCATCACACCCCAACAGCTCACACTTAAAACACTTCCACTCTGGATGTCGTTAATAGAATTCAAACACTTCTTCCTCGCACTGCACCAAACCTGTAGTATTGCACGGCACAGCTAGCAGAAGCTAGACAACTCTCCACCGTCATCCAGTTCGGTTGACATTGGACAAACACGCGACGAACGAGCTGGCCGTTACGGTGTTGCTTCGAGCGCCAGAAACCGGACAACAAAACACAATCGAACACGACGACACAGCCGACTACAACCGGGCCAGTTGCCCTCCGAATCCGAACTAACCCGCCGATCGCGCCACTCTTTTTGGCCACCAGCAAATACCGCACAGCGCAGCGCCATAGTGGCGGCGGCTTCTTTCGTTTTCGGCTATCTACCGTAGGTGTGCGTCGCTTGTGTTTCTCCTCTTTCAGATATCTCGCATCACACACCCGGAGTGCCGGGAGTGCTATCGGGCGAGTGTGTCGGTTACATTATGGGCACGAGATAGACCGACATTCGAGGGTGTCCGACATTTGTACGCTTCCCCACCCCGCGAGGTGCGCTTCTCCTTTTGTTTCTCTACCTCCCCAATGGCTGAAGCGCAACAGTGCGCGAGCCAGTGCAGTTGATTGTGATTAAATTAAAAATCTTTCCTCTACGCGTGTGAAAACCGAACCACGCATACAGCACCACAGAAAAAAGCGAATTGACCGCTGAAACTGGAGCAGATCCGAAACGGCGATCCGAACTTCGAACCGTTCGATAAAGCAGAGGAGGCGGATGAGTAGGAGGGGGGAACGTATGATCATCGTGTATCGCAGCGAAAAATGAGATCAATGGATCGAGAGCTTTTTTGATCACGTGCTCGCGCATGGTTCTCGTGGTCCCGCAAGAAGAACCAGTCGCCTCCCACGGGACGAGTCCCCCACGCGCCGTTCTTCACCGTTTGTACTTCCACCACCGCTCATCGACTGTATCTGTGCAGCCTGTGTTTGGTGGGGATGTTTCAGCAAGTGTTTTTTTCCTTTGTTTTTTTTTGGAACCCGCTCAGTGAGACGCTTTATTGGAGCAATTGTAGTACCCGCTGGGCAGTGGAAGCATTGATTTTTGCACTGCGATTACGCGGCTTCCTCCGGTTTCGCAAACCACGTAATCACACGGGCTGGGTCGGGGACGATAAGACCGTATCGTAAATTGAAAATCAAACCATGCTTCTTAGATAATACTGCCGGCCGAAGCCGAGGGAGGGTGCTGTAAAAAAGGCCGATCCGATGATGTTGAGGAGTCGAGCATCGCATCGTATCGATCGATTACTTTCACCCCGTTTGGCTGTCAATATTATTTATAGCAGAGATTTTTTTATTGCTTCCGATGGGCAGTAAACGCGATAGCAGACAGGTCGCTAGTACGGGTAGTTGTAGGCGGAAATGCGTGCAGAATTTTCTATTTCAAGCTAGTGTAAACAAGCGTTTGTGGGTGATCTGAACATCTTTTGGGAAAGATCTATGGAAACGAGATATTGTGTACACTGAGCGGAGTAAACTTGACCTTCCGTACATGGTGCAGAAATAGATTTTTGAACTTCGAATACCTATTTTATGTCTGTGAAATGTCTTCTGGACTACTGTGATCGAGTCAGTCGCTTCGTATTGTTTGTTTCTATTTAGTTTTAGAAGGAAACGAAAACGTCGAATATAAATACTGTAGCTGATGAAACTGTGAGGAGGATTCCATATTACAATGGTTATAAAATTTGTTATATTCACTTGAATAGACTTCTCACAAACTCACAAACTCGCTGTAAAAAAGTAACCTGTTTCGTTGTGCAAAATGTACTTAATCGAAATCGATGACAGCGGTCAGATTGTTTACTAATCTATAACGCTTCGTAACACTCCGTAACGACAACATACTGTGTTTTATTTATAACGTCAAAAATGACTTATAAAGACCATTGTTCTTGTCAAAAACTATAGCAATAAAAAACGTCAAACTAACGCCACGTAATCCCAAATCAAGATTTAGACACATTAATCAAACGCTAGTGTCATTTACGATTCAATTCAACCTACTGCACGACCTACAAAATCATGTATGTAACGCACATAAAACCATTTCTAATGATTCATTAAAAACGACGCCGATACAAAATAAATAAGTTTCCTTTTTTAACACCGGTCAATTAATTTACAATTTCTCGATTTTCCGTTCCTAATTGTTTACTTTTCCTCTCCGCGCGCTAACGAGAGCGATTTCCATTTCAAATAGACGCCGGAATTAAAACACAATCTATTTACGTGCGTCGACAGCCCGGGATCGATTTTCGGCCTAATGAAAACACTTTTTCCTCCCGGTGTGGTTCAAAACACCTGTCGGCTTCAATTTCCACTATCGCATTGCTTTCCACGCCCGATCCAGTGCAACGGATCAGTTGCAGTGCGTCGGAACATCGATTCCTGCCGAGATTTTCGAGATATCCGTACAGACGCGCAACGGGATGCGCTTTTTTCGCATCGAAACGAAACTTTCTCCACCCGCGCTGTTTGCCCTTCGCGAGCGATTCGCGTTGGCAATCGGCGCCGAAAGGGCAAACGGTGCTCATTCCCACGGTCATGCGGTGCGTTGGACTTTGGAGTACGATTTTCGGCGCGCACCGCTCAGGCGTGTGACAAATTGGCGCTAATCTAATTTTAAACGTCATCTCGCCAGCGTGTCGCGTCTTGCGGCCGTGCGGTAACTCGGAAAACGCGTACCGCTCGTCATCAGATCGTCAAGGGCAAGCCGGATGAAATCGATTTTCCCACCACCGCCCGTAGACGGGATCGAAGTGCGCGCGATATAAATGGGCCCCCGCCGGTCAGTGGTGAGCGGGTCGGGTGGTTGGGTGCTTAATTTAAACCGTCACGCTCGCACTGCAAATCCCCCGCATTGCGTACCGATCGTTCGGTTGGTGGTTTAGATTGATTTTTTTTTTACTTCTGCACCATATCGCATGTACTTTTATGAGACTTTATTGTCACTTGTTCACGGCCCGCCAATGGGGGGTAGTGGTGAATGGAAACAAGTTAACCTTTGAAGAAGGTTAGTTAGTGGTGTGTGTGAAGTGGCACGTTTGCTATGGCTTAACGATAGGATTGCTGTTAAAGCAATTGATAATGCAAACTGTTATGATAATAACCCATATCATATCGATAGCAATCCTCTTAACATTGTGTTCAGAACAAAAGAAGGTTTAAATTTGTATCAATCCTTTACTTCGTAACGAGAATAGCATGTTACTAACTTTTACTTACGAGTTAAAGGTGTCTCCACGTGTCTCACACGGAGTGAAGTGAAGTTCTAGCGATAGTTAAGATAGGAGAGAAAATGAGAGTAACTCTCATTTAGTAATTAGGCGCAATAAACGAAAAGAGAAAGGTATATTGTTCTATAACACAAGCTGATGGCTCTGTTCATCCGATGTGGTGTTGGCGTGATCTCACGATAGCCTTCGCTCTCATTTGCAAATGAGGAAGCAATAGCAGTTCTGAGAACGCGAAGAATATTTGAAATGCAAGCAACTGGAACCAGAAATCTAGGAACATGAAAGATCCGGCAGCTCTCATCTGAAAGCGCAGCCACAATTGTTTCCATGGAATAGAAAGACCCAAGCCATGTCAAGACATGCCAAGTTTCTGCTGGCAACACTTTGAAATTGAAAGTTCATAAAACACCTAGAGCAGACTTTGAAGAAATTGGTGTATAATTTGGAGGAAACGTTTTCGAATCACTAAAATCTACAATTGGATACAATTAATCCATCTCGATCAATATTTTTCTCATCAACGTCGTTCAGGTCTTCTAGTTTTGTACAGATATGTAGATATGTCCAAGGAGCGGATTTTAAAAATATGATCTCTCATGTTAAGGAAAGTCACAGCAAGCAGGTTTGTCAGTTTCAACGAATTCTTGCACTATAATTTGAATAATTGAGTTAAAAATATATCCTCATCAATGAACCCAAATCAAGCAAAGGAAAACCTAACCTCAAAATGGTGAGCCCAAAGTTGAAATGACCGAACAATTGATTTACTTCCCGGTTTCCTAAATGATTTAACGCTGCGGTGATCGCGTTTCGGTTTCGCGTCGCTCGCTCCCATTTTCTTTCTGGAGCTTATAAATCCATTTTTCGTCTATTACATCGAGGCCCACCGTTCGCACTGGACCGGCACGGCGAACGCTAAACGATTCCCGGACCGGTGTGTAACATAAAGACAGTAAAAAAAAAAACGCCCAACATCAGTTCCATTCAATTGAAACTGCACTGCAACGGCGGGATTGCCTCGCTGGGGCAAAGCGAGAGTAATTTGTATGCAAATGATACGATTGTTCGCCGCGGGTTTTGTGCCGGCCGTGCCACGAAATGAATTGAACGGTGGAAAAGTCGTGGCACGCACCGCTTTTCTTCCGCTCCGAAATGCGCTCACCACACCACACGCGCGCACGGATTTCACGTGGCGGCGTGGATTTATGTACGGCGCGCAACGTAACCGTATGGTGGGAGGCTTATGAAGGGGGGTTATGGTCGTTTTTCTTGCGGTGCCGAAAACGTCATCTTCCCCTTGCCCCCAAAAATGCACTCGTTGAGGTTGGGTTTGGAAATGAAACCACGAAAAATGTGCCTCCCGTTCGGTCTAAATTTATTTCAGTGAGGTTAATGCAAAAGCTTTGCAGCAATTTTGTGTTAAATTCTAAATATGAGAGACAATATTATGACCAATGCAGGGAGCACAGTTCGTATTGTTTTCTCACATGTTATTTATTCTTATTACATTTATAACGTTTTATTCTATGTAGGTTCTGTTTATTTAATTTTGTCACTAAGTTGGTTTCATCTTCATCTGTTGTGATTGACATTCGTTTTATCTACTTTTCATATTCGTTTATTCCTCTTTTATTATATATTTCTATGTTTAATTCCGTTCTTTTTAAGCGAGCGAGCGTAACATAAATCGGAAATCATGCGAGAAGCAACACAAAAGTGAGGAAAAATAAAATCGAACATCATGTCATCAGTGTCAGAAAGAGGTAAATGGTAAAGTTGCATATGCAATCATACAAATGTAATATAATAAAACTATAAAATATGCATGAGACTAATAAGATGTACAGGAAACACATAAAGCCTGCATAATGAATCATAGACATAATTAAACAATTTGATAGTTAACTATCCACATTAAAAATATTAGATGAATACGAGAACATAACTTAAAAAGAACGGAATCAAACATAGAAACATGTAATAAAAGAGGAATAAACGAACATGAAAAGAAGATAAAACGAATATCAATCACAACAGATGAGGATGAAACCAACTAAGTGACAAAATTAAATAAACAGAACCTACATAGAATAAAACGTTATAAATGTAATAAGAATAAATAACATGTGAGAAAACTATACGAACTGTGCTCCCTGCATTGGTCATAATATTGTCTCTCATATTTAGAATTTAACACAAAATTGCTGCAAAGCTTTTGCATTAACCTCACTGAAATAACTCCCATAAATTTAGACCGAACGGGAGGCACATTTTTCGTGGTTCCATTTCCAAACCCAACCTCAACGAGTGCATTTTTGGGTGGAAGGAGAAGATGACGTTTTCGGCACCGCAAGAAAAACGACCATAACCCCCCTTCATAAGCCTCCCACCGTACGGTTACGTTGCGCGCCGTACATAAATCCACGCCGCCACGTGAAATCCGTGCGCGCGTGTGGTGTGGTGAGCGCATTTCGGAGCGGAAGAAAAGCGGTGCGTGCCACGACTTTTCCACCGTTCAATTCATTTCGTGGCACGGCCGGCACAAAACCCGCGGCGAACAATCGTATCATTTGCATACAAATTACTCTCGCTTTGCCCCAGCGAGGCAAACCCGCCGTTGCAGTGCAGTTTCAATTGAATGGAACTGATGTTGGGCGTTTTTTTTTGTTTGTGTTTATGTTACACACCGGTCCGGGAATCGTTTAGCGTTCGCCGTGCCGGTTCAGTGCGAACGGTGGGCCTCGATGTAATAGACGAAAAATGGATTTATAAGCTCCAGAAAGAAAATGGGAGCGAGCGACGCGAAACCGAAACGCGATCACCGCAGCGTTAAATCATTTAGGAAACCGGGAAGTAAATCAATTGTTCGGTCATTTCAACTTTGGGCTCACCATTTTGAGGTTAGGTTTTCCTTTGCTTGATTTGGGTTCATTGATGAGGATATATTTTTAACTCGATTATTCAAATTTGTGTACGAGAATTCGTTGAAACTGACAAACCTGCTTGCTGTGACTTTCCTTAACATGAGAGATATTATTTTTAAAATTCGATCCCTGGACATATCTACATATCTGTACATATCTGTACAAAATGAGAAGACTTGAACGACGTTGATGAGAAAAATATTGATCGAGATGGATTAATTGTATCCAATTGTAGATTTTAGTGATTCGAAAACGTTTCCTCCAAATTATACACCAATTTCTTCAAAGTCTGCTCTAGGTGTTTTATGAACTTTCAATTTCAAAGTGTTGCCAGCAGAAACTTGGCATGTCTTGACATGGCTTGGGTCTTTCTATTCCATGGAAACAATTGTGGCTGCGCTTTCAGATGAGAGCTGCCGGATCTTTCATGTTCCTAGATTTCAGGTTCCAGTTGCTTGCATTTCAGATATTCTTCGCGTTCTCAGAACTTCTATTGCTTCATTTGCAAATGAGAGCGAAGGCTATCTGGATAAAGTATAAAGGCTATCGTACCATCACGCAACACCACATCGGTTGAACAGAGCCATCAGCTTGTGTTATAGAACAATATACCTTTCTCTTTTCGTTTATTGCGCCTAATTTAACTCTCTCATTTTCTCTCCTATCTTAACTATTGCTAGAACTTCACTTCACTCCGTGTGAGACACGTGGAGACACCTTTAACTCGTAAGTAAAAGTTAGTAACATGCTATTCTCTGAACTACAACTCCCCCTTCGGGTCGCGTGTGCGGTCAAGCGTGGTAGAAGCACGATCGACAACGGCTCTTTGTTTCAGTGTGATTAGCTTTTCGAAAAGTAAAACAAACACAGATTGTTGTGCTTGGACGTTTGGACGTTCCAAAGCAAACGGGCTGTGTGTAAAATTTGTCTGGATAAAAGGTCTAGAAAATTTCGCTGCCAAGAGAAGCGCGGGCAGACCGAAAAGAGTGACAAGTGTATAAGTGCGACCTCTCCAAGAACAATTGTTTCTTGGCGACACGAAATGAAAGAATTCGGTTTTCAAAATGCTTACATTACGTTCACAATGCCTTTCGAGATTTAAAAATACAATTGCTTATACAATAAGCCTTGGACAAGGACAGACCGTAAACTGTAAAATCAAATGGAACAATTGAAAAGAACATAAAACAATAAAATAATATTGTAACAATACACGAGCCTTGCTATATAAAAAAGTGTGTTATGTACGAGCGAGTCTTTTCACTCTCGCCAACTAATGCTAGCCCATCATAAATAAGAGCGCGCAATGAAAGTGTTTGATCGAGTGATCGGGCCGCATAATGATGCCCGAACGCGATCCTTTTGAGAAATTAAATCGATCGTTACAGCAGTCGTGGAAAGGCGAGATATTCGCTGCACTTTAAACGTTTACCGACCTTTCCAGCTAGCCAAACGAAATCAACCGAATCTCTTCGCTTTAAAGGCACCCGATCGCGTAACTAACCCCCGGTGTGTGTCCTCACATTGAACGGCTTTTCACCTTCACCTAATGAGCCTAATCTCGAATCTCTAGTGCCAGTGCCCCGTCTCGGGGTGTTTATGCGTATTCGTCAGATTTCGGTTGATTTATTTGCGACCACTGCGGCGTGGACGGTATCCTTCGCCGGACTCAGCTTGCACAAAAACACCTCGCTGACCTTCATGTAAAATTCATTTGCCGAAATTGCTATCTGCGTCATAAGAACCGACCGCCCGACCTGGTGTTGGGTGGGATCACCCTCGCGCACCCTAACCTCACCGAAACGGGTTCGCGGAGCGCTTAACGAGGCGAAAGGCGAAGCAGGAAGCTGGAAATTGACTGCTGCCAAAACGGGGAGGAATGAATGTGGGAGATGCAGCTCACGCATTAGTCGAGAGGGGAAAACAACGAGGAAGCAACGCATTGCTGCTAATTGAAAGCCTCTTGAAGGTTTATCGCACCCCATGGGAATCGGAAAAATACACTCCACCTCATTCGGGAGCGAGATATGAGAGGCCGCAAGCAAAGGCAGCATACCTTCTCCGCTGGAAATTGGATGCAGTGGAAGCTAATGATATAATTACGCTGCCGCATGCGCTGTGTGATAAGACACGATGCGGGGAGCGAGCAGAAAACTTGAATCACATAAAATTGAGCGAAAAACGTTCGACGTACTTTTTTCCATCCTTACCGTCAGCGTGAAATAACTCATCACTCGGGCGCCCGCTTGATGTGTTCATGATCAAATGATGAGGATCAGCTTAAAGACCGGCGCGGTAACGAGATACCGCTTTCGTGGCTCCATTACGACTGCTCCAGGGCGGTCGTGAAGGAAGATAATAGTCACCCTTCTCACCGCTAAGATCCCAAAATTAAGTGAAGAGTGAAATTGTTTATTTGACACCGTGGGTTCCATGGCGGGCGCTTTTTTTCTTCTTCAGTGTTGCCTTCCGCGCTCGAACAGTCACACTCAAGTGTCATCGACGGTTGTGGTGGCGAAGGGACAAAGCATCCACCGGGTAAATGCACCGCGCCGTTTACGTAATAATGGTAATTAGGTCTCGGTTCGAATGGCCCTTTTGGCCCGGTCCGGAGGATCTCTAAAACACCGGCCCGGCTGGTTGGAAACCGAAAGCTTGTTTAGCGCTTCAATAGCCCATTGCAAATAGTGTGTGTGTGTTATGTACGAGCGAGTCTTTTCACTCTCGCCAACTAATGCTAGCCCATCATAAATAAGAGCGCGCAATGAAAGTGTTTGATCGAGCAAGCGAGCCGCATAATGATGCCCGAACGCGATCCTTTTGAGAAATAAAAAAATATGTCAGAGGTAGAAACCGATGATTCTAGGTCGTTTTCAAAACGATGGTTCCAGAAGTAAACGACAGTCGACATCTTAGAATATTGAACTGAGGCTCATGGCACGATATCGTGAGGATTCTCTGATAGGAAGAAAAACTTCACGACTAACGACTGGAAGGATGTGGAAAATTCGAAACTAGATTTCATCGCTGGAACGATACAGACGGCGAAAAATGGGTCCAGTAGATCCAACACTCCCCACGTGCAAATTCGATGTAAATTGACACCTAGAAGGCTATTTCAAGTTTTCGAATAGGACGACCTTTCTGATGTTCTGGATCACTGCTTCTATATGCCTGTACAAGGAATTACTGCTTCAATAATTATTACTTGAACCGACGGTAGTCATTTCGCTCTTTAAAATAAACTTTGCAAAAATATAAAACATTCAATATAAACTATTTGAAGCTCAAAGTGTCAGAAGTCTCAAAAGAGTCCAAGTGAAAGTACACTTGACCGTCAGTGTTAAGGAAAAACGACAATCTCCGAAGTCAACGTCATTCTCCAGCATGACAACGCTCGACCCTAGTTGTATATCATTTGGAAACGATGAAATGGACCTCATACGATCACTTGTTGAGATCGATGCCACATATTCCAACAAATAAGAACTTTGGTACATATAAAGTCAGAACTTGGATTGAAAGTGGAGATTGCATAAAAAAGAAGAGTTGTGTGCACAGTTATTCTGGGTATACTTTAAGGGGATAGTTCTTGAGTTGGGACACACGCAACTAACCAGAACTATACATAAAAAAACAACAGTCGTGGAGTTGTCCTCCCAATACAATGTAAAGCTCGTATTGTTATTTTGTTCTCTTGTAGTACATTAGTTAGTTTTTGTTATGTTTCCTGGAACGTTTTGCAGTTGTAAATATTGCAAAACTCCTTCTTGAAGCCCGCTTTTGGATCACAGTTCCAAATTCCAACACGCAACAGCATCGCTTCATAAACAAACTCCCGTTTTGAAAATAAAAGGTCTTCCGCATCATGGCACGTGCCGTAAATCTTGGTTCTCGAAAATAGTCCACCCATTTCGGCCCATTCGGGCGCTTCCCCTCGAATGCGATAATCTAAGGCACTTTCTAATGCAACGAACCTTTCCTTTGTATGTAAAAGCATAACGACACGATAAGGTGAACGTGCGCGGATCGCTTAAGATGTCACCAGGAAGTAGGAACCGTTTCGCACCCGCACCTCAAGCTTGGAAGGTGGTACTTTAGATTAGATAAAACGTCAGGTATGTGAACCCTCGCATTCATAATGCATCCCGATGTGCTCACCGGGTTGACCCTTATGCGACCAATTCATAGACCTTCACACACAATACAGACTATTTGCTAAGGGACATGGTAGCGAGACTTTGAAGCACGTACCTCCACAGTACAGCATACAGCAATTCATCTATCAAGCAAAGGCACCTTAAGGTGAAACCTTAAGACGGCCGGAAAGCATATCGCCGTGAGTAATGCAAACCCCCGGCTCGACCAGTGTGACAAACTACTTTCAACCACGCAGCACACAATGTCCAACGTCGCCAATGGGGTGATATTATTACTGTTTCATCTCGCCCGCAGCACCATCTCGGTCCGGCGTCCGCCACCGTCGTGCAGACGAGCGTGATTTGGAGCCTTTGTTTTTCAAGCGAGGTTCGTCGCCTGCAAACCGTTGCTGTCTTTCCCGCTTGCACACAGCGTGTGCCGAAGCCTTACCTTGCGCGTGCGTAAAGGATGCTGGTGGGTTTTTGATATGCCGGTATGCACAATTTCATTAGCCAATGTGCTGTTCACAGCGTGCTTCCTCCGATGGAAAACGACGTGGTTGGCTTCCGTCAGTGAGACGGAAATGTCACACGCAGACGCTGGCCCCACCCGTGTGTGCCGGATTTCCTTTCCCGGTAAGGTCGGAACGATGCGCTGTAATGCTGTAGCCAACGGATGACAAGCGAGGGAAGATCGGCGTCCATAAACACAGCACTTCCTTGGTGAGTTGAAGTTTTTGGAATGGGTCATGAACAAACTTGAGGTCGCCATCGACCCCGTCTGCATGCATAAGTCAGCTTGATTAGTTTTTTCTTCATGAAAGTATGGTGACATAATAATGGCCATCAATTTCGTGAGCAGACAGGTTATGCGGAAAAATTAAGCATCAATAAATCGTACTCCGACATCTTGATAAATCTCGTACACTTCCTCTGTCATCACCAGCACGATTCGTTTTATTTTATTATAATTGAGCAGGCCTTCGTGCCTATATCTAAATTAGC
>KZ072109.1:187119-216214 GCA_002091845.1 Anopheles cracens
CAGAGGGAAACAAACCCTTACCCGAGCCACCGAGGTAAGTAAACTTTGGCACACATGCGGAAGGAATCCAGTTTACGTAAAGAAAGCTGTTCGCGAGCGTCGCTGGATGGTCCATCCGGTTAGTTTCACCCCATCCAGAAGCCCCGTGCATGCCATCCAAGGTGGCCCCATCTCGGTGTGGCCCACTTTCAGCGGTCCAACTAGCGGAGGGAGCATATTAGTTGCAGTCGCCTGCGAGCAACCTGTTCTAGCAAATCCATCCACCGGGCCCGGGCTCTCTCACGGCGATGCATTTAGCCGTGCATCGGCGACTCCGGGTGGCGCCCATTGATCACTTCCGCTTCTCGTCGTTAGCAACAGGCTGGGGCTGTGTGTATGTGACGCTTTTCTCTCCCGCCCGCCCGCAAACGCCCTGGCGAATGAGACGGATGGGGTTTCCCATACTTTGTCTCGTTAAAATCGATCCCCGGGTGCCGTCGGTGATGATTGGTTGGGTAAATGAGCGAGTGCCAGTGTACGCGAGAGGATGCACGAAATTTGACACGTAAAGCCACACAACAGCGGCGATGGAAACTGCCTAGTCAGCTCGAAAAATGATGGATCCGACATCGGCGGCAGTGGGAGCTATAATTTCGCCCAACACCGTGCCGGATCGTGCGATGATGCCGGGTGGTAAGACAGTGCGTGACAAGTTCTGTGCCGCGCATGTTATATGTTTTCTATCACCAATACAGTAACATTTTCTACAACTGTACAACTAAGTCTTCCTCAGATTTTTCACGAGCTAAAACTCGCTTTTAAGGTAAGTTATTGTTATAGAAATCGATGAAAAATACAGTCCGTTTAAAAAAACGTAACTACCACAGGAATATTTTTGAAAAAAGAATCTTTCAAACTTCTTATGACATTTTCATAAAGTTTTCAGTTTCTATATACTAATACACAATTTCGTGTGTTTTAGTTTATAGTTATAGTGTGCTTTAATTTACTTTTTGGTTAAACGCTTTCAACCAACATTACGTTATAAGCAATGCCAAACTTAACTACTAACACTGAGAACATAATCTTTAAAATCACATTTTTTACCTTCCAGATCGAAAGCTAGTAAGATGTACCAGAACATAATGAAAGTACCAAGAAATTACACTATATATCATGTAAATTGGTTAAAACTTGTCTGCTAAAAAATGGAAAGACGCGGTAATGGTAATTCTTCAGGCGCGGAGCCAAAAAATTGTCTCTTTATTTCGCTTTAAACAAATTGTCCCAAAAAAGCGCGGAGCTCGGTGCTGCGGCTGCTTTTATCGTCTTCATAACAAACACTTCGTTCCACAGATCGGATCGGGACGCTTTCGATCCGTGTTTGTGCGTCGTCGGCATTTGACGTTTTCTAACAATGTCATTAGGTTCGACTTCTGACTTCTGACTTCTTACAGACTTCTGAAATGTGAAAAAGGTGTAAAAAATGCGCCTTAATTCGTCCCCCAAATAGATCAAATAAATAACAATTTAGACTCAAATAACTGTGACTTTTCTACAAGCCAAGTTGATAGTTTTTCATTTTTTTACGATCTTAGAAACGTGCATATTAATAATTTGTAAACAGACAATATATTTAAATAACTTTTTCAGTTTAGCAGTTACAAAACACACTATATACTAACAAAAACTGAATATAGTGAATCCTTCAACAGAAGTACTAACTAAATATTTTCCCCGCTTAGAAAAACGAGTAAACGAGATAAATAAATGGATCAGTTCACTCGATCGTGGCAGGACAAACAGAAAAAACACACACACACACACCAACACCGGCCCCTTTGCGAAGGTCAGCCAGCGTCCGGCCCCCCTACACCCGACCCGGTCCCAGCGCCCGGCTTAGTGGGAGAGACCGGCTACCCGTCGCTACCTTGCCCCCGGGCGAATGGGAGACCCGGGGTTTATTTCATCTTTTTTTTCTCGCTCCGCTTCGCTTCATTACATGAGTTTGTTTGCACACAATTGTGCGCTGCCTGATGCGCCGTTTTGTTTGAGTAGCATTTTGCACTACCGACTGACGTAACGCCCCACGCCGCTCGACAAGTGTCGCCCTGAACGGTGAGCATTCATTCGGCGGTGCGTTTCGAGGAATAATTGCACTGAGGGCAGGTTTGCAACAACTTAAAAAGCAGTGTCGCAACGGATGAATCCTAGGGTTCGAAAAAAGGTTTATTGCGTTGTTTTTGTGCGGCTGCAAACACCTCAAAAAGGAAATCCTGGCAAACTTTTGGCACGACACTTCGGTGCCCCAAAAGCTCATTAAGTTGTTGGATGGCGATTCAAACAAAGAGAAAGACAGAAAGAGAAGATACACAAAGTTGAATGGGTTAGCACGGGTTTCATTCATTCCAGGCGCATTTAATCTTCCAGTAGGACATGTATGTAAAATGCTCCAGCTTTCATGTTAATCAAACAGCAGACAACACGCATCGTTCTGCGACTTTCCCCTCGACGGACGGCCATTTCTACTCATCAGCCATTCCGCTGAATAGACAAGTAGCTGCGTTCGAAAGTTTGCCGTGTGTTTGCGACGGCCTAATGATGATGCTAGGTCGGAACCACCTGTTCCCAGCGCCCATCCCGTTTTTAAATGCTCCGGTCGTGTTTGCTAATAACGTCACGTCGCTTGCTAAACCGCGCGCAAGTCCGATTGTGCCGGGCAAGAGATGGCTTTATCGGCGCAGCCCCGAAAGTGTAACCCCACGGCCCCCGGGCTCATTACGAACACCGCAGCTGGGGCTAATTTTCATGCCATGCCCCTAACGAAAACGGCACGCACGGCCAGGCTAGTGCAACAATCGGTGTGCGAAAACGGTCGCTGTTCCTTATGCAACGCCTCGCCGGCACGTCAGTCAGTGGAGATAGTGTGCGAGCGGTAATGTAATTACAATCCCAACAGGCGCAAAACGAATCGAATTCACCACACGCGCGGTAATATCGTGCGTTGCGATATCTTCGACGTCCACCGCACCGCAAACACTTGAGACGAAAATATATCTCGTTTAATCCCCTCCGGTGGGGATGCTGACAGCGTTCTGCGGCTTTATAACGTCCAAGGCAGACCGAATCTCAAGGGGCACCGAAGATGGCAGCGTAACACGAAAAAAGAAACGACTCACTCCAGCCGCTCTCCAGCAGCAACACATAGAACCTGTCCCGGGCACGCTGAGAAGAAAACCTGTCCATCCGTGCCGACTTTGGTGTGCTCAAGGTTAGGACAACAATTCCCTTTCCCGGTCCAAACTCTCCCGAACCGAATGCTACGCCGTGGGGAGAGGAAAAGGTCATCCACTAGTGCAAGCCCCGGCACCGCCTCCGTACAAACTCGATAAGACGCATCGACAGCATGTGGGACTTTGGCTTAGACTTGGGAGACGCCCGCTGCGTGGACACCGTGATTTGACAGAACAGAAACATCCCATCCCACACCGGGAGGCGGCAAGAACTTGCTCCATGTGTCCATCTTTGCATGGAAATTAGAGCGTGGGCTTGAAAGACTCTATCGAGGAACTATCTGTGGCCATCAAGGGGTGATTATCGTTGGAAATGTACGCTCCATCGTTGGAATATCGCTGCCGAACCCAGCTTCGAAGTTTCTGTACACAACTGTCGCACTCGTCCGCAACACAGCAGCTCACTCTTACACTCAGAACATCTGCCGGAGAGACGCTGTTGCTCGTTTTGCGTTCCGCTCCCGTGATTGTGCTGGTGAATTTGCATGTGAAAACGGGGATCGGTGCTATTCATTTTCGAACCAGCGCTGCACCGTTGCGGTTATCGAGACCGCATACAACGATACTAGTACTGCGAGATGTTCTCTATGGAAGAGTGTCTCGGAAGAGTGTACATACGAGTATTATTTCCGTTTAGGTGACGAGAGTTCGTTTCCTGGAATACGGCGATTATAACAGAGGTGGGGAAACCACAGAAATATGAGACACCTTTGCCGCATATTACTCACTCAAACGGATGAGTTGGGATTTGCGGTCATCCATTGTACGGTGTTCGAGCAGGAGTGCTGGCTTCAAATTGAGATCAACGCGTGTCAACTTTGTGAATTAAAACCGCAAAGAACTTGGAGGACTGTACTGAATACAGCCCGTAGGGGTTGTGAGAGATGAACTTACACATGATACTCGTGATATCAGACGCTATCAGAGGTTACCGCTTCAAGCGATTCTGGAATGGGATTGGTTTCTTTTAAGTAACATTTGTACTTAAAACAGATGTACTAATCGAACTAGAAAACTTAGTTCTGTGTAGTGGCAGGGTGTAGTGACAGGGTCATTATTAATTTTAGCGATAATTTGTTTTGCATGAGATTGCGCATTACACTTGGCTTAACTTCCGGGAGCGAACGATGTATGTTATGCATGAGACTCTAGCGCGATATCAGCATCATTAAAGTATCGATGTGACAACACGACGTTTGAACTATCGCTAATCGCTTTTCACTTATACCATAAGAGTTCTTGCACAACTCTTCCACAACAAGCATTTCAAAAAGAGTACACGAAAGTAAAAGCAAAGGTTCCGAATACTTTTGTATCGGTATTTAAGCCGGCTCATTTCTTTGCTAGCATGCTTGCTCCGCTAATTGCTCGCCTTGGAATGCTGGAACCCTTCAGCGCATCACAATAACCTCGTCGATATCCTGCGGTGCCCAGAGCGCAATTGACCGGGAAGGCGAACGCAAACGAAACCAGCGTTTCGTCGATTGAGCAGTGAAAGTTATGGCCCCGCAGTCTAGCCTACGGAATTCGAACAACCACCCTCAGGTCCATTAGTCCTTCACTCAAGGCTAAATCTCAAGTTCAAATCCCGCCACAGATAAACCGCCGCTACTGCCGGCGGGCTGGCGGGGGGCGAGGTGAGTGATAAATGGGTCTCCGCGCGTAAAACGCACCTATCGGATCGGGACCGGGACCGTGACATCCCGCGGACATCAGAAACAAGACATGCCGGAGGGAGCGGTAACAACATGAACGCTTTTTGAGTATGTTGTTGAACAGGCCGTTTTCTTTTCACCGCCATTGCTGCCCACTGTCCACTTATTTATTTGATCAGCCGAACATGTCCGCGGTTTCGCGCCGCAGGTTCGCACAGGATCGCACCAAGATGGATGGATTTTTAATCGTCCCGATAGCCACTTTCTATTATCAGGCCCCTCTCGTCAACTGGCCCGCGGTGGAAGAGAACGCGAACGCACGCTGCAAATGGGGGTCACAGTTCCGGATTCGAGACTGTCTCCAACGGTTCGGGCGATGCTTGTTGTCTGCGGCGCATTGAACGGCTCAGCCCCCGTTTCCCTTGGGGTATATCTTATCTTGAGCGCAGATGTCTCACCCGCGCAGTGACTACGGCCAGCGACACAGTGCCGGTAGTGCGCTAAATGTTGATATCATTTCGGATGACAGGCGCGCTAAATAGACCGGTACCGGAGACACCGGTCCAGGTAGCGTCTATTTCCGGACGACACGCAATCTCTCCAGTTTCGCCTTGTGTGCCGCTTGTGAGGTTACTTTTTCTTTCACAAAACGTCACCTCAACTTTGTTTTGAAGCTTAGCACAGTGGGCTCAGTGGTTAAAACAAAAACTAGGTTAATCGATGTAGACTCCAGCTGCGGGCTTTGAAGCGGGTGCGGATGCAACATTCACTGACATTTCGCTGCCGGTCGCCGTGACCTTTCATTTATCGCGCCTCCGTGGTAGCCGCGATCTTCTCTAATTAATTTATCAACACCCCGACCCGACGCTGCCTACGCGGCCGTTCTCCGGCCAGCTAGTTCACTCACCGTGCGTCCTGGAGTCGAACGATAAACTCTCCGACATGACATTTTGGAGACCTGTTGGTCGTCCATAAAAAAAAAACTAACAGAACGCACGGTAACGCATCGTTTACCGTCCGAAAAACTGTACGGCATGTTCACGGTTCCCCGAAACCGGCACGCAGCGAAACAGAACGTGATGAACGTCCCGACTTCAAGACGCTCGTGGGTTTCTTTTGCGCCTCGGATGGATGCGGACGCCCCTTTTCCAGCGTCTTCCAAAATCAGAGCACAACGCGGCCATTGGCCTCTCCGGGGGCCCTCCTTAATTCTCAAACCCAACGCCTCACACCGACGCGGGCACATTTAAGACGCGCGCGACCTGGCGGTACACGTTTGGGTCATGATTTTACCATGAGCAATAGGTAAACAACGTTCACCTGACGAAGGGGTCGCTTATGCTTAATTAGGTGGAATGGTGAAGAAGCTGGTCGAAAGGAAGACGCCAGTGACCCACAAACCGGTGTGCGCGACCCCCGAAACGATGATGGATGAGGCTGACATTTCGTTGAGGAGACTTGAGCGCCGTCGGTGGATGCGTTTCTCGAAGTCGCTAACGTAATAGGCACCGGACGCGTGTGCCCGTCGGTTGTGTAAGAAGGTGCACTTAGGGAAGCATATGAGCTGGAGAATGTTTGAGTCCGAAAGCACATCGTTATGACGTGCGCGATTTTAATTGAAAAAATATTACAAAATCGCTTATTGAGTTGGGAGTGAACCTTTTCCGAGTAGTTTCGAGTAGTAGGGGATATGATCTATCCTATTCGGAAGATGTTATTGACAGCGATTCAAAAAATCATTAAAAATATGATATCCAGAGCCATTGGTTGGAATAGAAAATGTCTAATGTGCTTTCTTTTCTTCGCCTTTCAATCAGATCCTCCAAGAAGACACCGTTATGGCACACAACACAATATCGATGCTAATTACACATAAAACCGCCTTCTCTTCCGTAGTTCCATACCCTTTAATAACCCACAATACCATCGGGTCCGATAATTAGTCCTCCATTCCAGCACCGGCAGCAATAAACTCCCCGACAAGGGTCTAACATCACGAGATTTGGATTTGGAGCGACATCAAAACATCAAACAGAGGCCCCGCCACGGTCCACGACCCCGACAAGGGTCTAACATCACGAGATTTGGATTTGGAGCGACATCAAAACATCAAACAGAGGCCCCGCCACGGTCCACGTCCGGATGTCCGAATCGGCTCGAGCCGCTCGAAAGCTCGAAAGCTGAAGACCTCGTTTGTCTGGGAGGGGAAAAAACGGGTAAACGATCGAATCATTTTGATAAACTCAATTGCGGCGCGAGATCTCGGGCGTCTCGGGTGAAGGCAAAGAGACAGACCGTCCGGCCGGACACACAGACACACTTTACGCCGAACTTGAAGCCGCCTGGAATTGCCCGTAATGGTCGGGGGCTCGAAATTTCGCTCACATTTCCCGGCGCTTCACCGCACGGGGAAACGGCCATTTTCCCGACCCAACCCAAAAGTAGAACGGAATATATTGCGCGTCCGCCCGCGTACCGGTTCCCACCCGTGCCGGGGCTGGCTCCATCAGCGCGGCGAAAGCGAAAAATGAAATCGAATTACACTTCGAGCGCCGAACCGGGCAGCGTAAACGGTGGCCGTGCGGTTGCATTACCGCGCGCGTCGATTACCCGGGGGATCGGATCGGAGATTTTTCGGGAGGTAGCGCGTGTCGCTGCATGCACGCGAAGGGGCCAATTTTTAACTTCCATCTAATGCACGGGCGTTCGGTGCCCATTTCGATATGTAACTCTCACTTTCCCCTTTGGCTTTGCCTGTGCCGTGTAACAGCTGCTTCCTTGTTTTTTTTTTGTTGAAACAGTGCCCTTCGCGGGATATCGAAACACTGCATTAATTCCAGCGTGATTTGAGATGTGAAGGGAAAAAACGCGAGATTTGGAAGATAGCATGTCGATTTTTTCGGCAAGATGGATTCGAAACTCGCTCCGAGCGTGAAGTACACCATTTACCTTGAAGCGTGTAAAGAGAGGCTCTTATTAGCGTTCCGCGAACGGCAAACATGCTACCAATCTATCGGTGCGTTTGCATCAATTGGCAACGTTTTTCGAGCGTCGGTTTGTTTTGTTCCGGTGGTGGAGTATCATTTTCCGCACGTCGCACAAAAATTGCAATCCCACAGCTCGCTTCGCGGGAAGCAGCCGAGCCGAGCCGAGCCGTTTACAAACCACGTTTCTTTACTTCTCCTTTTTTGCGTAATGTTCAAACCAAACCTACGTTTTGGAACCGTGCTCCACCACCCGCTTTCGTAAGCCTACCCGGTGCGGGTGGGAAGATTGATTTGATTTGCGAAAAAAATACGACTTTGAAAATTACCATGAGCCACACCGCCATCTCATAAGATATCGATCACGTGTTGAATAATCAATTTGCAACGGAATTAATTTTCGGGTATTACAAAACAGTCACCTACGGCGGGTTTAATGATGAAGTTGGCTTCCTCGCGCGCACTATAATTAGCATCACATAACATGGCTTGGAATAAGTTGTGGTAATTACAGCATGATTGTAACGTAGTGTGGTAAAGGAATGGGTACTATTTACGTACGAGAAACGTTCTTTTATTCGGATCAGTTTGGGAAAGTTTATGTCAATGATAAAGCTGCCAGTTCATTTTTCTTGTTCAGCACTCAATTTGATAACCAATGAGTTTAGTGGAGTATTGCAATTTGATGTCAGCAACTTGGAGGCAAACAATCAGTATCCCCAGCTACCTGCTGGATGAAGCTACCAGAGGCTAAAGATACCAACGTCTTCACTGAGACTAAACATGGAGACAACATCCAGTCTGGCCAAAGATCAAACATCAAACATCTGGCCAAAGATCAAACATCAATCAAACATCAAAGATGGAAGAATGTTCTCAGACAGGTAGTAACCATTTTCAACCCTAAGATAGTTCCAGAGTTTGTTTTCCATGAAGTGAAGCCTTGTAAGAAGTTAGTTATTAATGTTTTAGTCTAATACTTGGAGACCATACTTGGAGAGTACTCAAGCCTACGAACAATAGAAGTCTCAAAGATTTATGGATAAAGGAAATTAAATATTTTTTTTAATAAGGTACTATCCACAATAACGTTGATCGGAGCTAGGTGTTGGTACTATAAATAGGGAGAAAACGAAGAAAATAATTTCAATACGTTCGAATTCATATCACTATTTCCAAGTACAACATTTTTCATATGTAGTATGTATAGAATAGACTTTCATTATTTGAAGATAACAATATCTAATGTCTTCAATCTGAAGCGTACGTTTCTAAACACATTCAAATAAGCGAGAAAAAAATGGAACGATATTTTATTTCAGATATTTCTTATCTAGGATATCCGAATTGCAGAAGTCATTCTAATCAATATGCCTCCATAGTTATCAATAGAATGAGATCTATAAAAGCATTGAATACATTACTCATTCAAATTCCAAATTTACGTACTTCGCCCATGACTTCCAGATAAACATAATTCACAGAACTAGAACGCATCATTTTCATGGGAAAAATTATGCAACGTTATGTATGCAAAGCACATGCGTCATATCTCCTGCTGTCTATGATACATTCTATGAGTAATGGTTATAACAAAAAATCATTAACACAATTCTGATCCATCGTATCACAAACGTTATCGTGCCGCGTTACCTTGCTTAGCACAATTACCCTACTAACGCTGGTGCATCCGGAAAAAGCCACACGAGCACGTTTGCGCTTGCGCCTATCACTGCTCCCTCCAACCTTGGTTGGCGGAAGTGGCTCCGAATCAACCCCAGCAACGTGTCTCACCGTATGCAACGATTTTGATACCAGTGCTCACCTACCATCGCACTTAATATCGGAAAATTGAGTGTGTGTGAGCGTGCAACTGTGTGTATGTGTGATTAAAACGCTTGCTACACTTACCCACGAGTTGTCTTTAAACTGCGCCATGTTGGAACGGCCAGACTGCTCAGGTGAATCGCTGCTACTGTTGGCTACTAGCTGCCCAGCTACGGCTGCATTCGACGGAAATAGTTCTGTTTTTTTTGCGCTTTGCTGTCGAAACGGTTCGATGATCGTCAAAACATTGTCAGTCTGCAGTGTTGACCACTGTCAGACTCCGGGCGGCGAGGGTAATTGATCAATTGACACAGGGCAAAGTGGTCACGCACACCGACGATTTGAACAAAAAGGCGTGTAGTACACCCACTGGACGCACTTCGAACCGGCAGTATCACCGCACTTCAAGCGTAGTAACTTTTGAACGCTCTCCGGACACTGGGAACCACTTTGACACTTTGCACTAACTGCGTAGAAGGCAACGACGGAACAGCCCGTGGTAATTCGGACGATTTCAGTAAAATAGCGTGAGAAAGCGGGAACTATCACTGGCACTTGCAGCCCAAAACATGTCAAGTTTGTGTTGATCCTCAACTGCTCTCAAGCTCTCGACACGGTTGTTTTCGGAAAGATGACAGAAGTGGATCCGCCTTAGTTGCTGGACTAATAGGCGGCGCCATGTATATATCCACCGATCACAGCAGGCTGGATGTTTGACATGTATGGAAAGTGGTGGCCTGGAAACGAACGCAAAGCACTATCTCCCTTACCGCGCACTCTTCTATCTAGCCTCTTGCTTTCGGATCAGATCGCGACATGCGCAAGATGCGCACGAGATCGGATCGCTACAGTGAAACCTTCCCTCCTTTCCACACTTACTCTCACTTGAGCTCACTTTTTCTTGTCGAGCCACTCTGGCTCATTTCTTTTTCGCTAAACTCACAGTAACCGCAATAAAACAAACCTTCACCGGGCGTTGTCTAGCACATCCAGCAGCTGTTGGCCTCTCTAGGACACGCGCGTGTCTTAATGCATTTCACTTCGCTTCGGCGGCTTCTTTTCGCCTCAGTACCGCTTTTCAGGTCGACCACTGCAAATTTGACTGGTTCCATCAAATGACAGCGTGACGCATTGACGGGTTTTTTTTTGTGTGTGTTTCCAACCGACGATTTCGTTTTCGCGCGCACTCCACTAGCTGCTGCACTTAGCTGCGGGCACAATTAAAAGAACCAACCGTTGTGATGCTTTGATTGAACGGACGGACTCCTGTCAGCCCTGACACCGGGTAGATTAACTCGCACCGTCGCGTCGCGTGACGATTAACATATCATTTCGCCGCGAAGCTTTCGATCGTCATCACGCACGTTGGCGTTGTTTTGTACACTGGGGTCGTTGTCGTTTCACTCGCGGTTTATTTTTCGTTCTGTTTGCTCCCCAGCCGAGTCGCTCTACATTTTCCTAAACCACACACACGAGCCGTGCGCACACTGACGACAAAACACACCGCGCAGTTAGAGGCTGCGGCTTTGTGGACGTCTATTTTGTTGGTTTTTGGGTGGTGATGTTTTTCTTTCTTTCCTCCCTGCTTCAAGTTTCCAGCGAGATACACCTAGATCACGTAGTGTCCCACAGTGGCACTTGGTTCGGTCGAAACGTTTGTGTTTTTATTCGAGCCCGCGGTATCGGACGGATTTTGAAGAACGGCGGTTTGTTTGCGCGCCGTCGAGCGGTGCGCACCCAGCGAAAACGACGGTTGAGAAAAAACTGTAAAACCGACGGCGGAGAGAAGCGAGCCGGATCGCGAGAGGTCCGCCTTATGGCCGCGGCAGAGCGCTGAGCGGATCGTTACCGGCGGGGGGTGAACATTTTCCTCCCTTAACTCGGTGGTGGGGTGCACTTAACGAGGGTGATTTCGAAAGCTACCGGGCGGATGCAATGTTACGATTTTTAATTCATTATGTGAGCTATTTGGTTTGATTTAATAGTACGTATTTGCAGACCCACAATAATAACAAGTATTGCATGAGTTATCCATATCTGTACACAAAAAGCATTTGTCAATTGCGCAAACTTTGACATAATTTGACATATTTTTCATGGCGAGAATGTTTCATCGCATCGCATCTCAGTTATGTATTCAACGCCTTCCCTATCATGGTCATGGGTTGTAGGTTTTAGTACAGTGTTTCATATATGAAAACAAGGCAGAAAACTACCATCACAGGCATGGCCCGTGCCCGAAACGTGGCGTCTTAATTGAATGATTGAAATTTGAATCTCAACGGCCGCTTGGTTTGGTGAGTTTGGGTTTTGTCCACCTAAGCACAAACACATTGGCATACGCAGCCGGCTAATCATGCGCGTGACGCGTTGGATGGATTGATTATAGAAGCAACGCAACAAGAGAGAAGCACAAGTTCTACCAGTAGAAACATTGGAGTGTTTCATAAAGAGCAATTATTACTTGATTTTTATAGCAATGTTTTTAACGCCGACTAAATGTATATGGTAATGTATAAAGGTTAATGTACAAAAAATAACAAACTTAATATAAAAAATGCACCAAAAGGAGGCGAATCATTGGTACCAAGAAATGTACAAAACGAAAGGAAAAAATCCAAAAATACCACGACAGATTGCACATCCAAATGTGGCATCACAAATAACAACATACATTCTATATCAGACCCCTTGAGATTCACGATCAACTACCACATACCGAGTAAGCCCGGTATAAGGCTGATCTTTTCAAGATTCCTACCCAACAAGAAACGGTTGGTTTAAACTTCAATCAACCATGCCGTCTCGGGGATGGAGTAACCAAGTATGTACTATAAACACGCCGAACCACACGCGATACTTCAAAACGCCAAAACAAAAACAAAAAAAAAAACAAAAAGAAAACAAAAGCAGGACAGTGATAATAGTATGTAAACGTTGATCATGTGTGGTTAAACTAGATAAAGAACAGTTAACTAAAACAAGCGGGAAATATGGCCTTAGCTGCCGGTTTCTAATTTCGTGGCTCTATCGTATGGATTACCTGGTGAAGGCCCAGGAAGCTGGATTCACCAGATCAACCTAAGCATAGCCACACATACGAAGAAGAAGAAGAAGGGAAAAAATATCAGACACAAAAAAGTGTAGCGTGCGTGTTCCTTCCGGTCATTTGCCTTTATCAAGTCGTTTTGTGATATTAAACGACACTAAAACAATGGAGGACGACGATGATTTCGCGGCTTTCTTCGACTTCACCAAACCCTTGAAGCGAACCGTGATTTCCAGCGGCCAATGCGACGGGGCCGTGATTCCGGGAAAACTCAACATACAGAAGGTGCCGGTACGGGAACACCAGGGTACCGAGTATGCCGAACAGTACAGCAAAGCCGAGGAGACCAGATTAATGGAGGTTAGAAACGATGTCGAAACGCGTGGTTGAAAGTTCACAACGACACCTTTGCTCATTACACGTATGTTTGCGCCTTTCCACAGGGATGGGGTGAAGACACGTTGAACAAATCGACGGCGTCTCGCCTTGAGGACGTCGATGACATGTCGTCGCTGGCTGAGGAAGACACGGAGCATCTGCAGCGCGTGCGGGCGAAAGAGCTGATGGAGCCGCTGTTTACTCGGTACAACTTCACCGTCAATCCGAGTGGCCTGTCGATTCACGCCTCAAAGGAGAGCATCGTGCAAGCCATTCGCAACAACCCGGTCGTGGTGCTGCAGGGCATGACGGGATGCGGCAAAACGACCCAGGTGCCTCAGTACCTGCTCGAGGACGCGTTCCATCGTAAGGAGTGGTGTAACATTATTGTAACGCAGCCGCGTCGAATTGCCGCCACTTCGATTGCGCGTCGCGTGGCAGAGGAACGCTCCTGTGAGCTGGGCTCGCTGGTCGGCTACAAGGTAGGGCTGAAGGATAGCCTCAGTGAGGATACGCGACTCACGTACGTGACGACGGGCGTGCTGCTGAACATGATCATCACCGCCAAAACACTGAGCCGCTTCACGCACATCATACTGGACGAGGTGCACGAGCGCGAGGTGGACATGGACTTTCTGCTCATCATCATCCGCCGTCTGCTGGCGACGTGTCGCAACACAAAGATCGTGCTCATGTCGGCCACCATCGAGTCGTCCGAGTTTGCGCACTACTTCAAGATACCGGGCCCGAACAACCTGCTAGCACCGCAGCTGGCCGTGTCCAACTTCACGCAGCACGAGGTGGTTGTGTTCTACCTGGACGACCTGGACAAGCTAAAGATCGACTTCAGCATCAAGTACGAGCAGCCGGAGGTGCACGATAAGATGTACATTGTCGCGGCCAAGCTGGCGGTGGTGTGCGACCACTACTTCGAGTCCGAGGAGCACCTCAGCCTTGACTACAAACCGTCGATCATCATGTTCCTGCCCGGCGTTAACGAGATCGAGCGCATGGCGGATGTGCTGCGGAATTTACTCGGCGACAAGAAACGCGACTCGAAGATGCAGACTAAGTTTACCATCCTGAAGCTGCACTCGCTGCTACCGGCGGAAGAGCAGGCACTGGTGTTCCGCAAACCACCACCCGGACACCGGAAGGTGATTCTTTCCACCAACATTGCCGAGAGCTCGGTCACGATTCCGGACGTGAAGTTTGGTAAGTCTTTCAGACTTTTCTGACGCCATGGTACTGTATAGACAACGAACGAGTCGGTCCTTTTCTAATCAAAGTTCTTGCATACATTTTATTTTTCAAAAGCCCTAATAGATTTCAATTCAACTGAGCAAGGAGTTTGGAATAAAGTTGGATAAGGATAAAAAATCAAAAAATGTTCTCAAAAATGATCAATATTAGGACAGATTTAAAGTTGCTCATAACGTTTCAATTTTGCTCCCTTCCTACCCATTGCAGTAATCGACTTCTGTCTGCACCGTATTCAAGTGGCCGACACGGCGAACAACTTCACCACGCTGCGCACCCGCTGGGCCTCGCGCAACAACTGCATCCAGCGAGCCGGGCGCGTCGGGCGTGTCATGAACGGGCGCGTCTACCGGCTGGTGAGCAGAAACTTCTTCGATAACGGCATGGCGCAGTCGGTCGAGCCGGAAATGGTGCGCTGCCCGCTCGGCAGTGTCGTGCTGAAGACGAAGCGCCTCAACATGGGCGCCCCGCACACGGTTCTCGGGCTCGCCCTGTCGCCCCCGAACCTGTCCGACATCAGCAACACGGTGCTGCAGCTGAAGGAGCTCGGTGCGCTGTTGCGCACGGCCAACGGGGCGTACGATCTGCGTGACGGCGACCTCACGTACCTCGGGCAGCTGATGGGCCAGCTGCCGCTCGATCTGCACCTGGCAAAGCTGGTCATCCTCGGGCACGTGTTTTCCGTGCTGGATGAGGCGATCATCGTAGCGGCGGGCATGAGCGTGAAGAACATCTTCTGTCAGTTGCGATCGGTCGAGGCGGTCCGCTGCAAGCGTCACTTCGCGGCCGGGTCCGGCTCGGACGGGATCGCGATACTGAACGCGTACACGTGGTGGCGCTCGGTGAAGGAGCAGGGTACGGGCGGGGACACGGGCGTCTGGTGCCAGCGGTACATGCTCGAGCTGAAGTCGCTCACGGAGATGACGGAGCTGGTGCAAGAGATCACGCTGCGGCTGCAGTACGCAAACATCCGGGGCGTCGGTGCCTCCGGCTGGACCAACCAGGAGAAGACGCTGGTGCTGAAGGTGATCATGGCCGGTGCGTTCTACCCGAACTACTTCATCCCGACGACGACGACGGAGCGGGAGCTGGGTGACAGGAAGGTGTACACGGAGATCGGCGGGCGGGATCCGTTGCGGACGGTGTTTTTCACCGGGTTCGACCATGCGAACTACATCGGCCCGCTGTACCGGCGGCAGATACGCGCGATGCTGACCGAGCGGAAGCCGAACCCGGAGAAGCACGCGCTGATGAAGGTAGAGTTCGAGCGCACCATGAACAGGATATTCGTGTGCTTCAACTACGCGCCCGACCAGCTGGTGCCGGATCAGCCCAACCAGACCGAGGAGCGCAACATGCTCGATCGCATCCACCCGAGCGTGTTCGAGGCGATCAAGTTGCGGCAGCTGCGCCACAGCCAGTCGGAGCTGATGGTGATGCACCATGAGGAGGCGATCGCGTTCGCGACCGCCAAGCGGCTCGGCGAGTGGCGCGACAGCGAGTGGCACCCGCGGCGCGTCGAGCTACCGAACGCGCATCTGTCCGTGGTGCCACCGATCCACTGGCACCGGCTGATGGCCACCGTGACGCACGTAGACCATCCGAACAAGTTCTTCCTGCGACCGCACGACGCCAACGATCACGTCTACGACAACATCGCGCAGCAGCTGAGTGTGAGCGCGGCCCAGTTGCGCCCGTTCCCCGCGGGGCATCCGTTCCGAGCGCGGGACATCGTGGCCGCCCCGCTGCCGAACGGCGGCCACCAGAAGATCGGCCGGGCGAAGCTGCTAAAGGAGCGCAGCATTCGCGGGCTGGAGCACTGGGTCGTGTACTTCCTCGATCACGGGTGCACGGCTACCCTGGTCGTCGGACAGCTGCGGCAGCTGCAGGGTACGGCCCTCGCATCCCTAACCAAAATACCGGACCGGGTGTTCGAGGCGTCGCTAGCGGAAGTGCAACCGTCGGCAGTGATCTCGCCGAAGGAGATCTGGACGGAGGATACGATCGAGCACTTCCGGGGGAAGGTGCTCGGCCAGCGGATGAACGTGGAGGTGTACTCGGTGGTGAACCAGGTGGCGATGGTGTTTCTGCGCTACGCCGAGGACGATCCGATCGAGCGGAGCGTGAACCGGATGCTGGTGGAGTCGCACCAGGCGCAGCTGGCGGTGGAATCCTACCCGTCCAAGATGAACCACGAACAGCGGCTGCGCGTGCAGCTCGACATGGAGGTAGACGAGCTGTACCGGGCGCAGATACTGAGCGACACCTCGGACCAGCCCCGCTACCTGGAGGTGGACGATGAACCGGACGCGACGGGTGCCGATTGGGAGCTGCCTGGCGAGCTGCTGAAGGTGCGGCTGACGCTGCACGGCCCGTACAGCCCGCTCGAGGTGAAGTGCAGTTCGACCTTGTTCGCCAGCTACCAGAAACCGGTCGCGATCGAGACCGAATCGATCAATTCGATCCTGCTCGACGCGAACCCGCAGAACACGTACAGCAAGCTGCTGGTGGCGGGTTGCGTGAACGAAACGAGCTCGAATCGGCTGGTCGCACGGCACACGACCACCATGCCGAACATTCTGGGCCTTCCTGTGCTGATGACGCTCGTCTTTGCGCCCACCTGCCTGCTGAAGAAGGACCCGGACGGGACGCGCGTTGTGGGGCTGGTGGCGGGGTTGGGTCTGGTGCCGGAAACGGGTGAATCGATCTACCCCGAGCACGACATGTCGGTGCCGGTGGACGTTGCGCTCGGCGAGAAGGACATCGCCGACGTGAGTGTTTTTGTGACTGTGCGTGTTGCATCTTCACTTTCAACCGTCTCTCTTTTTCTCCCTCCCGATCAGATCAATGCGTTGCGCTACACGATGGACTCGATCCTGCACGCCGGACACAACGAACAGACGCCAATGTTGGGCGAGTACAGCATCGAATCGCTGAAGCGCAAAGTGAAGGACTATTTGCTCATGTAAGCATTAACATTGCCCCATTAAAGGCGGGTATTAATTTCGCTTCACCCATCACGATCACGAACAGGATTCTGCAGCGCGAACGGGCCATCGCCGAGAACGGTAGCATGATGCACGATTTCAGCTGGGACGTCGAGGAGGAGACGTCGGCGGCGGGGGAAAGCTCGAGCAGGAAGAAACAGCACAACTCGTCGATAAACATCTACACCAAAGCCATCTACCCGCTGTACGGCAATCTCAACCTCCGTCCGATACCGGCAAGTCGGATCGAATTCCTGAAACGGCACTGCGCAGAGCTGCATCTGCTCTCCCAAGCGTACGTCTCCCTTTGCGGTCAGGCGCATACTTTCTCGTGTGGTTGTTCTTATTTCCATTTTTCTTTCTTTCACAACAGGCGCATTACGCTGCCGAAAGGTGGCATTACCTGCCAGCTGTGCAATGTGGCACTGGAATCGGAGCACACACTGCGCATCCACTTCTACTCGAAGCTGCACCGCGACCTAGAGCTGCAGATCAACTATCGACGCTGAAGCGAATACGTTTTGCTCTCGTTTTTCGTTATTTTTTACTACTTTTCTACTTTTCCGGTATTTTTACTATTTTTCTTCAACCAGTTTCTTGTTTTTCGATTAACTTAACATTCGCGACTTGTTATATTTTGACTTAAGTGGATTAACCTCCGTTAAGAACACACATTATTACTTACATTTCTAAAGTCGACTAGCAACAAACCTGAGATACATATTACGAACTTAAGGCAAGCGTTAAAAACGCATGAACTAGTTGTGATTACGCGATCTAAAGTATTGGATTAAGGATGTTCCAAGTGGAGTAACATGACGAGCAATTTTAAGATTTGCTATTTACCATCACGCAGTGGCCTTCTCGCGGTAGTACAAAAGTGATATCGAATGAAGTTTAACATGTGTTTAAATGAATGATCGGGCTTATTACAGAACTTTTGAGGACAAAATTACTTTTGTGGTTGAATTAATCGTGAAAGGTATGGTGTTTATAAGATTTAAAGAAATGGAAGAATAACTCGAATACGTCTCAGAAGCGGACAATCTTGTCATTTTTTTAAGTTTGCTGGTTTAGATTTGTGAAAAAATAAACCTTCATTCTGCTATACCGCATAGCAAGGAGATCATGTCAAAAAATAAAAATTCAAATTTGACTATTAATTCGTATTCGTAATTGTCGTAAAATTTAATTTTTCCATATTTAAAAAAAAAAACATTTATGATATATTTTCTAAGCAATTATTTGATTTGATGATCAGCAGTATATTACTACTAATAATTATTGAATAATTGTTTAAGAATATTTTAAAATATAAAGTTACGCAAAAAGGCGCAAAAGGACGGTATGCAAATGCTGCTGAACAGTGATGTACTAGATTGAGTTTTTTTTACCTTTTTAATAGAGTAATGAATTACATTTGATTCGTTTTACGTTTTAAATTATTTTTCACTGGACTGAATTTCTGAGCAAATATGCTTGTTGTTGTTCAAGTTTAAAGAGGCTTTGCACCATTCGGTGTCTTTCGCCTCTTCTGAGCAAATATGCAGGTTTTGTATTTTTTCCAAATGCTTTAGAATAAAAAAACAAAGCAGTGGTATTCCTGGTTTTGTATGGTTTGTCTTAATTCTCGGTACGAAAAAACGCCGATATATTAAGCATTCAAAAAGAAAAGTTCCGATACTAAAGCATGAATTAAATAATGGTTCAGCCGAGTTTCCGTGCTGAAAACATAAAACATGAATCCTCTTGGCGAAATACAATAAATTTAAAAACAAATGTGAAGGACATTTTAGGCAAAAATGCGAATCCGTCAACGCTCTGGTGAACCAATAATTCCAAGGTTGTCTACCAGTAGCAGAGTACATTTCTCAGAATAAATGTCTTACTTCTTTTCCCGCTATAACCAAACCGGAACGTTTCTTATTGTAGCTCTGGGTTCCTCTCCTAACGGAACATCGCTGAACACAAACAAAACAAAGTGAAGCTGTCAGAAGTTGTGTGCGTCCGACGTTTTTGCCAAAAAAAAGTTCTCCTTCCTCCCAAAAGACGATGTGTTCGCGTATTCTTATCACCAATTCTTAATTACAAAAAGTGTAGGAAAAGATAGCATAAGGCGTTTGAAATCCCCAATGCAATTTGCTTGGTAGGAGCGCAACAATACGTTCTTCTGGATCAGATCCTTTTCCGTTTTACCATCGCCACTTCGTTCGGACGCGAAAAATCATCCTATTTTCTTCCACGGAACAATTATTTGCCAGACGACACCATCGTGCCACCAGCGTGAGGAGAGAGGAAAGTGTCTGCCACTTTCCACTTCAACCGGACACAATTGGAAAATAGTACATCTTTGCTTCCAAGTGCCAAGGGCTGGTCTTCCCACATTCGTTTCGCCATTTTCTGCGCCCTGGCGTACACAACACCGCTTGCTGTGCACCGTTTGATGCATTTATTCCATCCGGACGAGATTTGCTAGGTGAAACCAGCGGATCGACGTAGGCGACATGATTAGCATCGAACAGATCAAAGAGAGCTTCCCCATTCATTGGCACGTATGGAACAATGATTATCAGGAGCTGCAGCAGGCCATCGTCGAGAAAACGGTAAGACAAAAAAGTGGCTTTCGTACGCAGTGCAAAACTGTGATTAATCTAATTAGTCGTCTCGGTGCGGCAGTGGTCTGCCTAATTCGATTAGACCGTTAACAACAATTGGGCAATATTTGTGCAGTTGTGACAAAACACAAATCATCGTCACGGGAGGAGGGGAGGACATTGGAAAAATGCATGAATCATATCGCTGATTTCCCCCGAGACACCCCACATTGAGCTGTTGTTGTTATCGCACACTAGTTAATTTTCCTTCCGCTCTTCTTCCACCTCCACCAGCATGACCTCGAGAAGCTTGATCCGCGGGGCCGCACGCCGCTCATGCTGGCGGTCAAGCTGTGCCATCTGGAGTGCGTGAAAGCCCTGCTGGCCGCTAAATGCAATGCCAACGTCGAGTGCGATGGATGGTCAGGTGAGAAAGCAGAAAGGTTTTGGTTTCTCTTTCCACATCGGTGTAACGCTTCTTCCTCCACCGCCAGTCGTACAGGAGGCCGTCTGTTCCGGCGATCCCAACATTCTGACCGCAATCCTCGAGGTGCGTGACCTGCAGCGTCACATCAAGCGCGTCTCGCACGTCCCGCAGCTCCTGCAGCACCTGCAGGATACGCCCGATTTCTACGTCGAGATGAAGTGGGAGCTCGGGTTCGACAACAACACCTGGCAGCGGGGCAACCGCAGCTACATCTACAAGGGCCAATCCAAAACGGCCAGCATGATCGAAATCGATCACGACACGGGCGAGGTGTCGGTCGAGCATATGCGCAACATCGAGGACGAAAACATCGACGGCATCCGGCCGAGCCGGGAGGCGGTGAACCTACGCCTCCAGGCGCCGGTCATCTGCAACCACATCGACATGGACAAGATCAGCTTCGAGCGCAACAAGTCCGGCTTCTGGGGCTGGCGGAGCGAGAAGGTGGAGCAGATCAATGGCTACGAGTGTAAGGTGTACGGGGCGAGCAACGTGAAGTTTATCACGCGCACCCGCAACGAGCATCTCGGCAGTGAGCAGGCGCGGATGAAAAACTCGCGCACACCGCTCCAACACTTCCTCGGCATGACGGAGGAAGACTACGACCATGGTGCGGTGGGTGGATCGAGCACAAGTGCACTTAGAGACCCTCTGCTGCCGTCGCCGGCTCCACCACCACCACCGTCGTCGTCGTCGTGCAGCAATGGAGACGATCGACAGTCGCCGGATGGGGCGGAGGAGCTGGAGCAGCAGCAACAGCAAGCGAACACCGCGGCCCCGTCCGCCGAGGAGTACTTCTCCAACGACTGCGACCTGAACGGGCGGGACGTCGGCAAAGCAAAGCGTATCACTGCCAAAGAGCAACTGTTCAAGGCGAACATCTGGCTGAGCGAAGAGTTCCCGATCAAGCTACAGGAGCAGGTGTTGCCCATACTGGACCTGATGTCGACCATGGCCAGTCCGCACGTGTCGAAGCTGAAGGACTTCATTACCATGCAGCTGCCGTCGGGATTCCCAGTTAAAATTGGTAAGAACTTGCATTACCCATATTTAAAGGGGCAGTTTGTGATGCCAGCAGACATGTTCTTTTCCAAGGAACTACATTTCAACAATCTAACAATAGACCCAGCTAATTCGATGTTAATGGCAAGTTTTTTTTTAAACATAAAGGTGTTTTTGTACCTTGGAGAGATTCTTGGAGTACTTGGAATCAAGAGGGCTTTTGACATATACGTGAGGTTCATTGAGGAAATCGTTGAATCCCCATACCCGGTACGATAATTGATACTAATAGTTCTTTTTCTATATCTTTTCCTTCCGGATAGAAATTCCCCTCTTCCACGTGCTGAACGCGGTGGTCACGTTCGGCAATGTGTTCGCGATCGAGCAGTCGGTTCCGCACGTGACCCACATCCGCGAAAGCGACGAGCGGGTAACGTGCGTGATCGACGACGCGTGCTTCGAGGCACCGAGCGGATACGGCGTGCGGCGCGGTATCGCCGACTTCCGGCAGCAGCTGACGTTCGAGGACGAGGACGAGCTGATGCAGTTCGCCATCCAGCAGAGTCTGGTCGATTCGGGCAGCGAAAACGACAAGGTGGACATCTGGGAGGCGCTGAAGGCGCCGAGACCGCTGACACCACAGTACTACGAGGATGAGCAGCTGCAAAGGTAAGAACCGGGTAACAGGTATGCGCGACAAAGCATGTGGACGATTGTTGACACCTTAAAACTAGCTACCGTGTACCAATTTCGGAAAAGTTTGTGCAACGTTTTGAATACCTTTTGGCCAGCGTCCACAGTTCGTTCAAGCTGGAAATTCGTTCAATAAGACCGAATGCCCTAATGTTTTATGCGTATTATTACACACTTTTTCCTCCTTCAGGACATTGTGACCTGTGGCGCCATCTTTTGACCGGTACCGTAATGGAAACTTTTTTTCTCCTACTTTAGAGTTATCGAATACTTTTTACTGAAAGCAATTTCTAGTTCAGTTATTGTATTTCGAAAATATGAAAAATTGTACATTTTAAGTTTATTTTAACACTACCTAAGTAATTGGTACAAGTAAATGATAAAGAACTCCACATGCTTTGTCGAATGTCTAGGCCGTACGTCAAGTTTTTTTTTCGCCATACTGGCTGTTCGATTTGAACCTTGTTTTCATCTCAAGACTTAAGATTGCCGTGTTTGTGATCTCCGGTTTGCCTCTTGCCTGCGTTCATGTCGCTCCTCCTCATCCTAACCTACAAAAGCCACAAAAACGAAAGCGCGAATTTTTAATCTTCTCCTTTTTGCGATTTTTTTTCTCTTTTTCTACTTTTACAACAACAACAACACACATGTTTCGTTTTGTTTTCACTAAAACCGTCCACTAACGCACGCCTACCGTTGTTGCCTGTGTGTGGTGCGTGTTTGCTCATGTGTGCCCCAATTATGTATTTTTGTTGTGTTATTTCTCGCGAATCGCTTATCGCTCACCGCGCGCACTTCGCTTCCATCAACTCGCAAAGTAGTTCCGCTGCTCGTACCGCTTCTCCGGATGTGAAGAAGCCCGGCTCGCTGATCGGCAGCATGCTGCCCGCTTCCATCGCTCGAAGTCCGCTGAAGAAATTGTTTACCAAGGGATAATCAATCGCAACGTGAAGCAACTGCACCATCGCCAATACGCCGCGTCTCCCATTCACTACAACCACTTCCATATAGCTATAATCTCTTGCGAGCGCTTTCGTGTGTAGTGTGACACATCGGGAAGTGAGTGCGTTTCGATGGAGTGTTTTTCCCTAATTTTTTCAACGTATCCAATATCTAAAAGAATTGTAACGATGTTTTTTGCGGGCTTTCTCTCAATAAGAATGATAGGCTTTTGTTGTATGATTTTGTTTGCAATGCGCTGTACGTCTCTTATGTCCAACGACGACAGAATCATGGTCGTGCCGTTTGGGATGAGTTTGCACGTTTGCATGTCGCTGTGCTTGTTGGCAACTCAGTCTTAATGATCTTGTGTAGTTTCCACCTTGCTAGTTGATAATTTTCCCACATGCCGTGCAACGCACCTCCTCTGGAACGTGTCCAATGCTGTGCGGTCTTATTAGCGAGTGAATCACCAAAGCTCGAATTAAATGAATCTCTTGGTTTTGCAGGGTTACCGGGTCGCATTTCAGCAGTAACCAATTATCATTTCCCGTTCTCAGTTCTAGGCCAATCATATTCTATCGATCTTCTTACTTGACGTTAGCTTTTATCTTACGACGCTACGTTTTATACTCTCCGCACAGGAATTGAGAGATTTGTACAACACGTTGACAATCCCGTTGACACGTTGAACAGTTTTAAAAGTGTGAGCGTTTCTGAATATCATACCCAACATATATGCTGAACACGGTACAGAAAGCCCTTGTACTAACTCTATTTTATTTACCTTTGGAGTATTTTACACGATTGGAGATGCGTTGGAAGCTGCTGAATGTTAATGACATAGCTTGTAAACGAACTCATATCTAATGATCGCATTATGTTTAACCCCAGAAACTATTACATATTTTATATGACAATTCATTTACTCTTTGTATTGATAAATTATCATTTATAACATAGTGTTTGCCTCAAGTGTCCTTATATTGGACAAAGCTTATCCAAAGACTTATATGACTTATGTGTAATCATATTCAAAACATTCGTCCTGCTGGTGCCTCTGCTTGCGTAGACTGAACGCTTAGAAGTGGAATCTGTAAAGTTTTGCCGCTTGCGCCATTTGCGTAGGGTTTCCAGATTGCAGAATAAAAAAAAAACAGTTTTAAAGCAACACAAAGCCAGACAAATCATATTGAAGACCCTGAAACAGATCGGATGAAAATGACAATGCAAGCCAGATTTCTCGGCGACTTTTAACAAAATAAGGAACGAATTATATTGTTTAAAACTTGTTTGTTTCTAAAATATCTTCTTTATTCTTTATGGTACCATTTTTTCCAAATCAAACTTCCCACCGCTTACGCAGTATTTTTAGCTGTTCTATCACAAAAATTTTCATTTTCACTGTCACCAGGTCTGTTACGAGGGGTCTTTAGGTGCAAATCTGCTAGAATAACTTTTCGTGCAGTATTTTATGTTTGTTTTGCTTTACGAACGATGTGTTTGCCCCGTTAAGCTGTTGCACTGGCCTCCATCACAGGTTGCTAACGGCACGAACACCCCTGCACTAGTACGTGTCCTAAGTAATCGCATCGCACACACATACACACACACACACACTCCTAACACCCGGCCGTTCACCTCTCCAGACTCCAAAGCAAAAACCCAGTCCGCGTATCGCTAGTACAGAAACAAAAACCCACCACCATGGTTCGCTTCTCTATGTTGTGTAATTCACAGAGCTTTGCAAGAATCACTGATAACCGGATTTCAAAGCAGTAGCGCAGCAGCGTCCGGCGGTGCCACCCTGCCGCCCGCCCTAGCCCTCGACCATCAGGCGTCCGCCGAGGCCGAAAGCGAAACCGACGCCGTGCCCGACTTTCTCGAGCTGGCGATCAAACTGAGCCGGGAGGAGGAGATGCGGCGCGAGGAGGAACACCGACGGGACGAGGAAATATTGGCCGAGGTGTTACGGCTCAGCCTGCAGGACAAATAGGACGTGCCGTGACGGACGTACTGCACGGGTAGGTGGGTAGGTGTGTGTATAGACAAAAGGTTACCTGTCTTCGGCCTGCAAGCGAATGCTCCAGTTTCCCAAGATGACGACACCCCGGTGCTTACAGTGCGTATCCCTGGCTGGCCTGCCCCGTTTGGGATTATGCCAGTGCAAGCGTATTAAACCTCTGCTGCTCACGGATAAAGGAAGTGCGCAGAGCAAGCCCGCTGTCAGTACCCACTTTAAACCGATTGATGCGCTGGCCCCCCCCTTCTGTCCCGGGCCGGCCTTCTTATAACGTCCAGTAGTAGCTTCAAAATCAAACGAAGGCGAATGGTGGTAGCAAATCGCAGCGATCGCTTTTTTCCTTGTCTACATCCATTCCCATCTAATAATTCCTATTTCCGCCAGCGTAACGCAAACATTTCAAAAATAATCCAAACGCCAAATAGCTAGAGGCGATACAGCGGCAGGAGTGATTATGTACAATGCAATGTTTCCTAACGATCGTAGAACTGCGATCACATCCAGACATCCAGGTCTCCCACCCTCCCCAACCACTGCATACCCGAGGGAGCAGCAGGACGGTGGGTGATTGCCGTGCGCCAAAGCAATAGTCTTGCGAAGTTTTTTTTTTACATAATATATACATAGCTAAATCGTTTGTACAACACTACCTGAAAGGCGTTAAGAGTAAGAGCAACAGTATGAAAAACGAAACCTAACATTAAATACGAAACTATTTTATACTAATCGCTTCATAATCACAGTCAATAAATTTTATCTATTTATACTCATTACGCTACGGGGGGTGGTGGCCACACGAACGCCCGAAAGAAAAGCACGTGGCCGTTCCGTCAAATAATGCTCTTCATTATGCATAAATAATGATATTTCTTTCAATGCGATCTACAATTACAATCGCTAAAGACGGTGCAACTTGGTTGGGGTTTTTTTTTGCATGTTTTCTTTAATCTGCTACTATTTCATACACTCCTGTTTTGCGGCTGCTTGCGGGTGTGAGTTTTGCTCTCCACGCTCGGGAGGCAAGCATGGTTGAGTTTATTCAAATAAAGCAGAAATCTTACGACCCACCAGCTTATTGGGCTCAACGTTTTCCGAGCTGGAACCCGGTTGCTTAGGTCCGATTTTAGGACTTGTTTCAAAAGTGCTAACATTATCGCAAATGTGTTCGAAATAAGATCTCTAATGAGGTAGCTGAAGAGTATCAGAACTGACAATAAAAGTAAGTAGTAGTCAAGCAAAGCGGAGACGACGAAGATGTGGCGATTCTAATTAAATAGAATTCAAAAGTTCGCCGATTTCGTGGCCATGCAGTAAAATACAGGAGTGTGAAACGTTCAGTATGATTTCTCTTCCATCGATTCAAAAAATAAGTATTGTTTGATAAAAACCCTCGAATATAACAATTGACTGTGAAGATGATTGAGTCGAAACTTCGGGAAACTATAGGCAAGTTGATTGAACTGCCCGCAAAATAGAAGCAGTGGATTGAATGTCGAGAACCAAGGAGGCATTCGCTTCAAGAATTTATGATAGAATTAGACCCGCAGGCAGAAACAATAGTTGTCCGTTTGTATGCCTTCACGAAGGACAGAAATGCTCTGGGTTACGCAGCGCGAGTCAGGTTAATATTATGAAAATTATCGTTACGTCCCGTAACCGTGCGCTGGATGGTGAGCTTTACACGTTTATCAAGCAGCTCAGCGTGGCACCGTCGTACGTTGGAGCGAATCTGGCCCATGAATCCTACCTGGAGTTGTTACGGAGCTTTCTCACACTTGCAATCGGTCACTTCGAGGGAACGCGCAGTGCCATTTTGTTGACGCTTTGCCTACAGCTGGAGCGTATGCTAGTGTGCGAGCAAAAAGCATCATCATCTGCGAGAGACAAAAGGACACTGGATGAAACAATAACTAAAACGGTTCGGGCACGGGTAAAAAACGTGCTGAAACACACGCACAGTACCAACCAAAACAACCTGCCCGTGTACGCCGAGTACGGGCTGCTCGAGTACGAAATGTCCGGCTTGAGTGGAGCGTGTCGGAAAATATTCTCCACCTCCGTGCAGGTTTACTGTGCGAATGAGCAACGCGACGAGGATGATGCTATTGAGGATGACTCGAACGATCTCCATCAGCTCGTACTGACGATGGTTGACCTGTTGCTATGCAACGGCCACAAAGATGAGGCGGTTCGCGCGTTAACAAACCTAGCACTGAAACCCCTTGAACTAACGTTCGATGAAGCCAGCACCGGGGCGATCACGGTTCCAGACACGGTGAAACTTTCCGCCCTACAACGACTCAGTGATCGAGTGAATCGCTCAGTTCGAAGCGAATCGCAGCAAGAATCCACCGCCAGCATGCCCACGGAGCAATACTTCACCTCCAACACGATGGTGAACTCGATCCGAGCGTACATTCTCTACCTCGCGCTAATCAGATCGAACGTTTCGGAGGCATCGAAGCAGCTGGAAACATTTCTCTACCTTTTCAACGATCCCACCAACGCCCGGCAACGCTTGCTGCGACAACGTCTTTTCGAGCTTTATCTGCAGCTGTTCGAGATCGACCGACTGTACAGGAACGGGGCCCGCACGGAAAATGTTCGCCTCTTTCTCGACCTCACCGATCGAATGTTGAACGAGTTCCCTGGCAGCCTGTACGCGCTGCGATTGGTGGTTTTCAGTGAAAATCTCCCCTGGCTAAGGTTACGCGGCGTCCTAGGGAAGCATCTCACGCCGCGAGCCGTTCTGCTGCTGGTTGTTGCCGCACGAATACGAGGATCCTGCATGGAGAAAGACGAACCAATGGGGGGCACTGAAACGTCCCCGTACAAGCAGCGTGTGCTGAATCTACTCGCCAGCGCACTTAACCGCTCCGACGGTGGCGATTCGACGGTGGTGCTCCACCGGAACGCGCTCCTGTGGCGCTTGTACCTTCGCGAACAGTTCGATCAACCGAATGCACCGGCGGCCGGCTGCAGTGTGCTGGAGCAGTGCCGGCGGACACTGTACGCGGCGCTCGAAGCCTGCCCGTGGAATAAGGCACTCTACCTGGACGGAGCGTCCTGCGCACCGCAGGAGCTTTCGCAGCTGCTCGATCTGATGGTGGAGAAGCAGCTGCGGGTACACGCGATCCCGGAGGAGTTGGCCATACTGCGGGAGGATGTGTGATTCGGGTTCGTGCGACACGAAATAAAACAGCAACGATGTTTGAACACTTACTCGTAGCACAAGTTACTCGCCTCCCCTCAGTGTGTCTTTATTCATCCGGTATGAGTCGTTTTCGAGCATATGCAATGTAATCTACGCGCGAATAGTTCCAACCGACGCGGAAAGATGAATAGCGGGTCACATTTGTTTGAGTGGGCGAATAAAATGGACTGCTTTTACTGTGCAGAGCACGTAGTGCTAAAGTACGCTTTGTAAAAAATAACAAACGATTGAATGAGGTTGTTAAAATTAACTATTATGCATGAAACGTCGAGGTATCCTCCACACCCGACCGAGGGCCACCTGCGCCGGCCATTCCACTCTATACACCCATCTTTTTCTTCAGGTCCTCGTCCTGCGCGGACATGGCTGTTAGCTTCTTGCCGATGCGTTCGTGTACCTCCAGATACTTTGCCACGCACCGATCGATGCACACCGACTCACCCTTACCTGTGAAACGGAGGAGAATGCGATAGATAATTTTCGCGGTTTATTCTGTAAATTTTTAATTTAAATTGGCATTCCATGCAGGACAACAGTTGCTCACAAAAGCGGAATATCTAACCTATTTGTTATCATAGCTCCTAAGTTCCATCTGATGGATAGATGTTGTCGCTGTCATTACCTGCTGCAAACTCTAGGTTTGCCAATCGTTTATCCCGGCCGTGCTGGCGGATAAATCAACGACATTTATTCATCGCGACCTGGGCCTTGAAACTGAAACTTTTCCAGGC
>KZ072109.1:222997-241963 GCA_002091845.1 Anopheles cracens
GCCTGGAAAAGTTTCAGTTTCAAGGCCCAGGTCGCGATGAATAAATGTCGTTGATTTATCCGCCAGCACTGCCGGGATAAACGATTGGCAAACCTAGCGTTTGCAGCAGGTAATGACAGCGACAACATCTATCCATCAGATGGAACTTAGGAGCTATGATAACAAATAGGTTAGATATTCCGCTTTTGTGAGCAACTGTTGTCCTGCATGGAATGCCAATTTAAATTAAAAATTTGCAGAATAAACCACGAAAATTATCTATCGTATTCTCCTCCGTTTCACAGGTAAGGGTGAGTCGGTGTGCATCGATCGGTGCGTGGCAAAGTATCTGGAGGTACACGAACGCATCGGCAAGAAGCTAACAGCCATGTCAGCGCAGGACGAGGACCTGAAGAAAAAGATGGGTGTATAGAGTGGAATGGGCGGCGCAGGTGGCCCTCGGTCGGGTGTGGAGAATACCTCGACGTTTCATGCATAATAGTTAATTTTAACAACCTCATTCAATCGTTTGTTATTTTTTACAAAGCGTACTTTAGCACTACGTGCTCTGCACAGTAAAAGCAGTCCATTTTATTCGCCCACTCAAACAAATGTGACACGCTATTCATCTTTCCGCGTCGGTTGGAACTATTCGCGCGTAGATTACATTGCATATGCTCGAAAACGACTTATACCGGATGAATAAAGACACACTGAGGGGAGGCGAGTAACTTGTGCTACGAGTAAGTGTTCAAAAATCGTTGCTGTTTTATTTCGTGTCGCACGAACCCGAATCACACATCCTCCCGCAGTATGGCCAACTCCTCCGGGATCGCGTGTACCCGCAGCTGCTTCTCCACCATCAGATCGAGCAGCTGCGAAAGCTCCTGCGGTGCGCAGGACGCTCCGTCCAGGTAGAGTGCCTTATTCCACGGGCAGGCTTCGAGCGCCGCGTACAGTGTCCGCCGGCACTGCTCCAGCACACTGCAGCCGGCCGCCGGTGCATTCGGTTGATCGAACTGTTCGCGAAGGTACAAGCGCCACAGGAGCGCGTTCCGGTGGAGCACCACCGTCGAATCGCCACCGTCGGAGCGGTTAAGTGCGCTGGCGAGTAGATTCAGCACACGCTGCTTGTACGGGGACGTTTCAGTGCCCCCCATTGGTTCGTCTTTCTCCATGCAGGATCCTCGTATTCGTGCGGCAACAACAAGCAGCAGGACGGCCCGCGGCGTAAGATGCTTCCCTAGGACGCCGCGTAACCTTAGCCACGGGAGATTTTCACTGAAAACCACCAATCGCAGGGCGTACAGGCTGCCAGGGAACTCGTTCAACATTCGATCGGTGAGGTCGAGGAAGAGGCGAACATTTTCCGTGCGGACCCCGTTCCTGTACAGTCGGTCGATCTCGAACAGCTGCAGATAAAGCTCGAACAGACGTTGTCGCAGCAAGCGTTGCCGGGCGTTGGTGGGATCGTTGAAAAGGTAGAGAAATGTTTCCAGCTGCTTCGATGCCTCCGAAAGGTTCGATCTGATTAGCGCGAGGTACAGAATGTACGCTCGGATCGAGTTCACCATCGTGTTGGAGGTGAAGTATTGCTCCGTGGGCATGCTGGCGGTGGATTCTTGCTGCGATTCGCTTCGAACTGAGCGATTCACTCGATCACTGAGTCGTTGTAGGGCGGAAAGTTTCACCGTGTCTGGAACCGTGATCGCCCCGGTGCTGGCTTCATCGAACGTTAGTTCAAGGGGTTTCAGTGCTAGGTTTGTTAACGCGCGAACCGCCTCATCTTTGTGGCCGTTGCATAGCAACAGGTCAACCATCGTCAGTACGAGCTGGTGGAGATCGTTCGAGTCATCCTCAATAGCCTCATCTTCGTCACGTTGCTCATTCGTACAGTAAACCTGCACGGAGGTGGAGAATATTTTCCGACACGCTCCACTCAAGCCGGACATTTCGTACTCGAGCAGCCCGTACTCGGCGTACACGGGCAGGTTGTTTTGGTTGGTACTGTGCGTGTGTTTCAGCACGTTTTTTACCCGTGCCCGAACCGTTTTAGTTATTGTTTCATCCAGTGTCCTTTTGTCTCTCGCAGATGATGATGCTTTTTGCTCGCACACTAGCATACGCTCCAGCTGTAGGTAAAGCGTCAACAAAATGGCACTGCGCGTTCCCTCGAAGTGACCGATTGCAAGTGTGAGAAAGCTCCGTAGCAACTCCAGGTAGGATTCATGGGCTAGATTCGCTCCAACGTACGACGGTGCCACGCTGAGCTGCTTGATAAACGTGTAAAGCTCACCATCCAGCGCACGGTTACGGTAGGTGTGTAAAAAAATGGTCAACAACTGTTCGGAGTAGTCCGCCTCGTACGGTTCCTCCTCGTCGAATTGCACGTGGAAAGGATATTTCATCAACTTTAGCGCCGTGAGCGTCAACTCGAACGCGTACGACTTGTTGATGAGCGGATACACAAAGCCCACCACATCATCCGTCAGCACCATCCGCTGCGGATCACTCGCCAGCCGGCCACCCTCGAACGGAAGGTAATGGTACGCGGCACGGAGCAGTTCCACCCGTAGCCAGATCTCGTTCATCGGCAGACCCGACTTCAGTATGAGCTCCTCGTACTCTATCAGCGGCCGGAAGTGTTCCGGCGAGGCGAACATACCGCCCGTCCCGAAACGCTCATCCACGTTCATGCCCAGGGCGTGCCGCAGCATCCCGAACAGCTGCTCGCAAAGGCCCGCCTGCCGGCAGAACGTTCCACAGCTGCGGAACAGCTGGAGCATCGTTTCGTCACTGCGCCGAGCCATGAACAGTGCGCGAGTACTCTTCGCGTACAGCTTCAACACATCCGGCACGATGCACTGGGCCATCGCACACTGTTTGTTGCTTATCAGCGCCCGCCACAGCGTCACGTTCGTTTCATCCTTGGCGATCGCGCGCCGTATCAGATCGAGCACCACGTCCGTTGGGTGAACGCGCACGATCGCCTCCAGGTACAGCCCGAGCAGCCGCTCGTCGGACGGGAACTGCCGGCGGGCGCGCTCGATCAGTGACAGCTCGCGCTTGTGGTTCTGGTAGCTGTCGACGTGGACCGGATGTTCCGCCCGGAAGCGCACCAGCTCGATCCATTTGTCCACCGTTTCCGTTGCACGTATCGAACGCTCCAGTTCCGCCTCGCGGGCAAATATTTCCTCCTGCGTTAGCTTGTTGGGCAGGAGCTTATTGCAGTGCTTTTGTTTCGATGCTTTAAAGTAGCGTTTGATGCGTTCTTTGGCAGCGCCGAAGGTGACACCGGTGCGCGTTCCGAGCGCTTTATACGTTCCCAAACGATACCGCGGACAAGCAGGTCGGTGCAGCTTCTCTACTGTGAGGTAAATTTTTAACGCACTCACATCGGTGTAGTATTCGGCTTCGGAAATGGACACTGATGTGGTGGCCGGTAGATTTGCCAACGCAGAGGACGTTGCCCGTTCTTCGCTCGATCTTTCCGAGGAACTGGAAGAGCTCCGCTTGCGCTTGGAGTGTTTTTTCTTATGTTTTTTCTTGTGTTTACGTCTCGATGAGCGATCCTTGTTTTTGGCTGTGTTTTCTGTATCTTCTACCCTGTCCGATTGGTTATCCTCCGATGGTGATTCTTCCGGTTCGACCGGTTCATCGTTTGCAATCGTGGATCCGAAAGGAATGAAACTCTGATTCGTAAGCCAAGCAAGCTCGGAAGGTTTACTGATGATGCTTGCTGGTTTGCAAAGGAAGAACGAAGAAATGGTGGGAGTAAAATATGAAGTTATTAATATTAATCACTTGCAGGGCTACTCACGTTCACTATTTGATGGTTCTGGTGCCGTATTGTAAGCGGGAAATAAGGACATCGTTTTATTCTTTCTTTCACTTTTTCAAAAATCGTTGCACACACTGGGCTATCAAACCAATGTTTACCAACATAACGACGGATGACAGCCAACAGGCGAGATTTGTCAAGGGTGTCAAACAAATTTCGTAAAATAAGTGGAAAAATGATAACTTGACCAGCGTTATAAAATAGTAACAATCGATTGCTGAAGCAGGAAAAATTACAACAGTTGATACAAACACTCTGAAACAAGTATAGATGAATCCTGGGGTATCTAATTGTAATTATCTTGTCGTTCATGATAACCATGGAATCTTCCGCTTCTTCTCGCATAATCAGATAAGTGTCACGTAAAGGCGAACTTCGAATCCAAGGTCCATAACGAACTGTAGAGACTTCTAAAAGGAAGTGTGCCCAATTTTCTCACCTGGGACCAAATACGGAGCAAATTTAGTTGCGAAAAAGTTTACGCTGTCCAGCATACTGCTCAAAGCCATCTATTTCGGAAGATATCTGATCGTGCAACCTGTGCGTTAACAAATTGATAGACTGAAACCGACACATAATTCGTCCATAATTTATATTTATGTTGTAAATTTGAATTTTCTTGAAACGAAAATTCTAACACATCGCTAACCGACCGCTAGATGCACAAAACATTTGTCCCAAAAATATGAAAAAAATAATAAAACTGGAATCAATCGAACGATGTTTGGTTCTACAGAAATACATCCTAGCCTGAAATCGATCACGACTTGTGCGTGCCACACTGCGGACGTGTGCAGTGTACGCATCTCGCTCGCTAAAGAAAAAAAAACAAGTTGAGATACAATCCCGGCAGTAGAGTAACGCTGAGTGGTAGTAAAGTCAACCAGGACTTGGATGGAAGGTGCGCATTGTCGCTCCAGCAACGATGGCGCACTTGTACTCGGTGTTTAACGATGGCCACAATCCTTAATGGCTTAATTGTGTCTGTGTGTGTGTGTCTTGGCGAGGGCGTACACGTGCGCGCGCACCCCTCGGAAGCATAGTACTGTGCCGCAACAACCCGTGCGTACGAACGTTCACTGATGTGATTGTTTCTTCACCATTTCGACGATGGCTCTCGGGACGTCCATCGTCTGATCGTCCACCAGCACGATGTCGAACGCGTCCATGTATCGAGGTAGATTCAGTTCGGGCTGGAAACATAAGGAGAAGGGATACGTTTAGCCACACCATACAAAGCCACCAAAGAGGAAGGCTAGCAAACTTACATGGTCGAAAAGAAACCCTATCTTGAGAATGTGCGAAGACGACGGGACCCCGCTTGCCATGCCGGCGTCGCCGAGCGAATCGCCCATGACGATGACGTGATCGCGCGAATGTACGATCTCGTAATACTCCGTACCGTCGAGCACCGTTTCGTTTTTGTTGAACGTGTGAATCATCGGATCCTGCAGCCCGTTCAGCATGCCATTTTCGCTGAACTGCAAGAAATTGGACACTAGCTGCAAGCAACCATGGAACACACAGAAAAGGAGTATGAGTACTGGCATTAAGCATCGGAAAGGATAGTCTGGCGGATCGAAGAGAAACACACGGGGTTTACCTTTACGTTTGGATACATCACATCGGCGTGCTTCAGCACCGACGACACACAGTTGCCGAGACCGGCGGAAAAAACCAGACACGGCACGTTCAGCTCGTACAGCTCTTTGAACATATCGGGCGTACCATCGCGCAGCCCATCCTTGTATCGCTTCGCTACCTCATCGATGTCTTCTTGGGGTAGCTTGAAGCCTCTAAAAACGTGGTAGATAGTTACATTTAACGTGGCGTGTCTCTCACTGGAGATGGTGGAAGTTCCAAATGCCTGCAAATTGTCTTATTTCAGAGGAAACTCTCAACGGAGGATAAAGACTAGCGTTGTGTGGCGAATTATTGCTTGGTGGAAGGTACAAGCAAGCTCATGCTGGCGTCATACAAAGGAGAACGGCGATTTAATGACGCCAATAGCTAAATGAGCGGTTTAGTGGTACCTATCAGTAAATTGGGACCTATAAGTCCAAAATTCACAAACTGTTTTTTCAAAGATCTTTTTTAAACTGTCTCTTGTGGTCTAAGCTGAAGAATGCTAACGCTGTATCTTTTTAAAATATATTTAAAAAAACAATAATATTACATACGCGTAATATGCGCAAAGACAACAGACCAGTAATAAGCTAGATGGGCTATTATATACTGTAGCCACGATATTTGTCACAACATAAACAAAAGCGAGTTTTTGAGATTCGAGTCTTCCTTCTTATGTAAATACGAACATTTTTTTTTCCACGACTAGTTAGGGAAAAGTGATGAAAATAGTATGTTAACATGCATTTATCAAAACCCAATAATATGCTATTGTGATGGAAAAGGTTGAAATTATTATTTACGTTGAAATTTTAACAACTTTCGTGAGAGTTTACCGATTTTTTATTAAATGGAATAAGCCGAATCTGCCTGTTATTCCGGTAAGAAAGACACAAATTCAACAGATCGATAGTAGTAAATATTGCATAATGTTACCAAATTGTTTGTACACGAACAACTGCAATTGTTCCATTCATCATGAACAACAGCAGAAGAAACAAACAAAACAAAAAACAAATCTAAAAAATTAGCAACCGCTGGCATCGGTGCTATAGCAACGAAAGCAACTGTGTGTCATGCTAACGCTGCCCCTTATCAACAAAAGGGGCAACAAAGACGCTTGTCAACCTTTTTGCGTTCGAATCGATAGCGCATGGAACGCCACCAATCTCTCCGCAGCATAACCATAGCACTGGCCGTTGTATATATGATTGATGCTGCAGATAACCGAGGAGAGCTTTAGCTAGCCAGGCTTGCGATAAGACCTTTACAGCACATTGTTCTACCGTTTTAAGTGGGGGAGTGTGCAAGAGAACACTTACTTGAGCAAATCACCCGTTTTGGCCCACCATTCGATCATGTAGCCCACCTTCTCCTCGTGCTCCATGTGCGGGTCGATCTCGATCGGTCGGTACTTGTGGTAGAGGTTGCGCTGCTCCAGTATCACATCCGCCGGGATCGATTTGCACTCGTTGAACATGCCGAAGCTCGTCAGCACCTTCTCGCCGTTGCTGAGCCGCTGCTTGGTGATTGTGTAATCGAAGTCGGTCACCACCTGCAGCTTCTCCGTGCCGCCGACGACCAGCTCGTTCAGCATCAGCTCGACCCGGGCCGGGTCGCGGATCTTGACGTGGTCCCGCTGGAGGGCGGCCACCTCGCTCAGCTGAAACTTACGCTGTCCCACCATTATCGTGCGCCGCAGGACCACTTGCCACAGCGTAATTTTTCCGACTGACACCGACAACAACGCGACGACGCAACGACCGTTTCGTCCCGGGCGTTTGGGGCTGGGTGGCGATGGCGGCGGTGATGCGGTGATGCGATTCGCTTGCTCGGGGGTCGTCGCTAGAGAGATGCAACCAGAAATCCCGCACCGTCACCAAGCTACGTGTGGTTTGTCCACCCGCGCAAACACTCTGCCCTCCCCGTGCAGATGGGCTGAACGAAATCGAAAATGCTATTTTTACGCCAGGGCCCGCGACAAAATGCAATGTCGTGTCGTGTCCGTCGCGCCTCGCTTCCCTGCGTCCGACAACTTGTTGCTCGTTTTTGTTTTGCAGCGTGGTGGGGGTCAACGAAAACGACGCTCGCAGATGTTTAGGAAGCGCGTACGGCTAGAGTAGCAAAACACGGACAAACAAAACGGCAGGTTGCGGTGGCCTTCTTGTAGATCGCGTTGTAAACGGCGAGCGACGATATTCTCTCCCGGAACAGGGTGGAGTTGTATGTGTGTGTACAAACTTGTCGCAAACAAATGCTGGTATTCAGATTGCGCACGTACTAAGTATCTGCGCACGATGCAAGCCAGCAAAAAAGCGGATTGTTTTTCACGGGTAGAATTTTACTTTCTTCCGAAATTTTGCCTGCCTGCTGCGTACACAGAGAATAAGACGTAAACAAGTAAACATTACAACTGTCAAACGAACAGCTGCGCGGTTCGTGTGCTACTTGGGAATGCAAACTACAGTGGCCAAAAGGTGTAAAACATGTCGGTCAAAATTATTGACGAATTTGAGTACTGCGTTTAATGCCAAATAGGGAGATTTTATGCACAATATCACAAATGCAGTGTTTTTACGAGAAATCTAAATAACAAAATCAAACTTCGCATATCGAGACATCCCCAGTGTGCGATCCTGCTCCGAAAGTGCTCTAATGTGATAGAGTTAGATTCAATTCGAGCTAGAACGATCACGAGCGGCAAATAGATGTTGCAATTCTAATCGCTATTTGTTAAGCTACAAAACAATTGGAACAACACGACGAAGCACTGCCTAGAACATCGTGAACAGCTTCATGTACATGCATTCCGTTTCGTCCCGATCCAAACACATCCAAACGCTAGATCGGTTTCGGTTTGTTTACGTAAACAAACATGGCGCTTTTAAACCCTTTCTGCATGATTTGGGGGCAACTTTTTATCCTTCTTCAAAACGCACACACACGGTTGACCTTCGTTCACTTTATGCGATTTATTTATGGCCTTCCGGGGCTTCTGTTTTGGTTTCAAATGCGCACAGAATTGCTAATTAGGACACCACGGGCAACCCTTGCCTTCGTCTCACTCGTCGAACTTGATATCATCATTCTCAGCCTCCACGTACGGGTGCTCCGGGCGGTCTCGGTACTCCTCCAGCAGAGGCTTCTCGAGCAAACGCTGCGGAAAGCTCCGGATCAGGTACATCCAGCAGCGTTCGACGCCCCCGTCATGCTCCTCGATACGCACCTCTTCCGGGCGTCGATCGTACAGCCGCGGGTAGTCCTCCAGCACGTCGAGCCGCCCGAGCATGGGCTCGTCAACTTCGTAGATTTCACCGGCAATGCAGTGCCCCGTGCCGGGTACGTCCAGCAGGAAGGGAATGTTGTACCGGGTGGCGACCACGAGCGGGTAGCGGACGGTCGTGCGAGCTTTCGCGATAAAACGTGCCTGCCCGTTGGCCGCATCCGTCAGCCAGTGGTGGTTTGGTTCACCGCGCTTAAGCGTTCCGTACACGAACACCCGCCGCAGTGCTGTGGTCATGTTCGGACTGTTTTGCTGGGAAGCCGACCGCACGGGCGCACAGGGAGGATAGCCGCACTAAACTGATTTCGCAAGGGATGGGGAACCACTACGCGTGAATCTCATTATCAACGGTGGTGGGCAGATCAGATAATCTTATGTGCACTGTGTGCGATCCCAGTGTGCCATGATAGCATCCAAGAGTACACAACAAAAGACGACGTTTAAAATTTACAACCGATGTTTTATTATCATAACTAAAACCCTTGATGCTTGAGCGGCGGTATCCTATGGATCTAATAGTATGGCATGCTGACACTGTTTTAGGAATATCGGAAGAAATTGACATCTGTTTCAATACGCTTAACATATTCCAGCAAGTACGTAACTTTAAGTACAACCACTGAGTTTTCACTGCAGGACGACGATCAAAAGGACTTTGCTTCTTCAACACCACCGCCACCACCATCACCATCGCGCCCGGCCCTGCTCCGCGCTACTCATCACCCTTGAGCAGCTCCTCGAAGATGTTCACCTTGCCGGCCGGCCGCCGGGAGTACGGCTGCTCGAGCGTGTTCCGGTACTCGGTCAGCATCGGCAGCTTCAGCAGCCGGTCGGGGCAGTTGCGCAGCAGGTACAGCCAGCACGGCACGTTGCCACCCTCGATGCCGACGTTGATGTCCTCGATCTGGCGATCGTACAGCTTCCGGTAGTCCTCCAGCACGTCCAGCTGCTCGAACAGCGGATCGTCCAGCTCGTAGATCTCGCCCGTTACATAACTGCCGGTGCCCGGTTTGTCCAGCAGGAAGGGAATGTTGTACCGGGTGGCGACGACGAGCGGAAAGCGCCGGTTGGTCGAACCCTTGCAGATGAACTTGGCGTACCCGTTGTCCGCCTCGGACAGCAGATGGTGGTTCGGTTCGCCGCGCTTCAGCGTCCCGTACACAAACACCCGGCGCAGCGCTCTCTGGGCCATCGCGTTACTGGAAGATGGCGTTCGATATCCGGTTGGTCCCGTGGGATGCGGTACGGGCGTTTTCTCGACGCTAATCGTGGCCCTGACCTTGACTGGCTTCCACCAGGAAGGCCGCTTATTTTAGTATTTGAGACTGGAATACTGAAGCCAATCACACCGTCGTGATTCGGCTGAGGTAGATCGGTTCGATTTCGAGAGAAGACACGTCTGCTCAACGTGCGATTGTATCGACACACTGGCGCACACAGTTCACAGCCTAAAACCCTCCCGAATGTTCGTGCCGGGCGGCGAGATAGAGGCGCAAGATAGGAACGATAGTCACGGCGCCGAACCGGAACGTTGAATAACACGCTAAAAACTTTACACTAAACCTCCGGACACCGTGGGGAATCGCACTGGCCAGGGAATGGTCTTCGACCGGGTGTTGGGACTGCCGGGTGCAACGGAAAGGGAAGTCCACCGGTTTTTTCTTGTCGTCTTCGTCCGAATGTGTAAACCGGTTGTTGGGCGCAATGCTCTTTCGCGGTCGGTCTTCTTCGCTGCGTCTGGATGACAGTTTGTTATCGTGGTGGTGGTATGCGTTTATGTTATTTATATTTTTGTTGTGCTTTCTTCTCTTCTTTTTGGTACGCTGCTGTCGCGTATTTGCGTTGAGTTTTTTTTTCTCACACACCCAACTGGAAATGAAACACGAATTCTGTTGAAAGAACTGTTGCTTGTTTAACGATAGTCACGGCGCCAACCGGAACGTTGAATAACACGCTAAAAACTTTACACTAAACCTCCGGACACCGTGGGGAATCGCACTGGCTAGGGAATGGTCTTCGACCGGGTGTTGGGACTGCCGGGTGCAACGGAAAGGGAAGTCCACCGGTTTTTTCTTGTCGTCTTCGTCCGAATGTGTAAACCGGTTGGGCGCAATGCTCTTTCGCGGTCGGTCTTCTTCGCTGCGTCTGGATGACAGTTTGTTATCGTGGTGGTGGTATGCGTTTATGTTATTTATATTTTTGTTGTGCTTTCTTCTCTTCTTTTTGGTACGCTGCTGTCGCGTATTTGCGTTGAGTTTTTTTTTCTCACACACCCAACTGGAAATGAAACACGAATTCTGTTGAAAGAACTGTTGCTTGTTTGTGGGGGCTTATTTTTGCCTATACGAAGTCTCGCTATGCATCTCTTGCGTTCTTGCAAGAAGCAATGTAGTTTGCATCTCAATGACCACTACTCCATGGCATGTAACTGGTTGAGCAGTGTGAATAACTTCGATGCTGGATCCCTATGTTGGATGGATCTGCACACAGTAACAAGGCCATTAGCGTGTTAATCCAGTATTGGATCCAGTTGTATCTGGATGCGATCTCATTCAAGATTCATTATCACTATCCTATCCAATTATATGGCGTGGTTTTTCTGACGAGACAGTCTCATCTGTGAAGCACAATTTCTGTCTTGGATGTCTATGAATGTTTCACGTTTCATATATAGCACAGCGTATATCCAATTCGCAATGTTTAAGATACCAATGTAGTACATCTCATATCCACATTGTAATGTAATTTTGCATAATGTAATTGTGATGCAGAATACACTCTTTAAAAGAGATCCAAAAGATCATCTGTAATCGCTTCTAGTTTCTAGATATTCCGGATTTTCACTGGAAATTTCTTATTTACAAATAGGCTTAAAGATACTTTTCCCAACTTAGACTTACAGATACTTTTCGGTAGGACAGAGATATGGTTATTTCTTGCAAACACCAATATCAAGTACAATGTCAAGGCTGGTTGGACAGAAACAAAGTGGTGTGATGTCCTTTTGTCGCTTCATGTTCTTGGAATGCGGGGATGAGATTTGAAGGAATGTTGCAAATGGGATAATTTTCCGTTACTCTCATGACATTAACAGCCCACCCGGATGTGGCTTGTAACATAACAATTCACGGTGACTCTCAGGACGTCTTGAACATCAAACTTTCGGACGTGGGTAAGAGATTTGAGGCTAGCAACCGTTTAATTCCTTTTTACTTGGTGTTTTGATTTTTTCCGTTTGCTGACTCATCTGAGTCCTCAGTTAGGGACAGTACCGCTGTAACCCTAAACCTTCAGATGACCTTTATCATCGATCAGCCCCAACGCCGCCAGCTCGTCCGGATGTGGTGGTATGCGTTTATGTTATTTATATTTTTGTTGTGCTTTCTTCTCTTCTTTTTGGTACGCTGCTGTCGCGTATTTGCGTTGAGTTTTTTTTTCTCACACACCCAACTGGAAATGAAACACGAATTCTGTTGAAAGAACTGTTGCTTGTTTGTGGGGGCTTATTTTTGCCTATACGAAGTCTCGCTATGCATCTCTTGCGTTCTTGCAAGAAGCAATGTAGTTTGCATCTCAATGACCACTACTCCATGGCATGTAACTGGTTGAGCAGTGTGAATAACTTCGATGCTGGATCCCTATGTTGGATGGATCTGCACACAGTAACAAGGCCATTAGCGTGTTAATCCAGTATTGGATCCAGTTGTATCTGGATGCGATCTCATTCAAGATTCATTATCACTATCCTATCCAATTATATGGCGTGGTTTTTCTGACGAGACAGTCTCATCTGTGAAGCACAATTTCTGTCTTGGATGTCTATGAATGTTTCACGTTTCATATATAGCACAGCGTATATCCAATTCGCAATGTTTAAGATACCAATGTAGTACATCTCATATCCACATTGTAATGTAATTTTGCATAATGTAATTGTGATGCAGAATACACTCTTTAAAAGAGATCCAAAAGATCATCTGTAATCGCTTCTAGTTTCTAGATATTCCGGATTTTCACTGGAAATTTCTTATTTACAAATAGGCTTAAAGATACTTTTCCCAACTTAGACTTACAGATACTTTTCGGTAGGACAGAGATATGGTTATTTCTTGCAAACACCAATATCAAGTACAATGTCAAGGCTGGTTGGACAGAAACAAAGTGGTGTGATGTCCTTTTGTCGCTTCATGTTCTTGGAATGCGGGGATGAGATTTGAAGGAATGTTGCAAATGGGATAATTTTCCGTTACTCTCATGACATTAACAGCCCACCCGGATGTGGCTTGTAACATAACAATTCACGGTGACTCTCAGGACGTCTTGAACATCAAACTTTCGGACGTGGGTAAGAGATTTGAGGCTAGCAACCGTTTAATTCCTTTTTACTTGGTGTTTTGATTTTTTCCGTTTGCTGACTCATCTGAGTCCTCAGTTAGGGACAGTACCGCTGTAACCCTAAACCTTCAGATGACCTTTATCATCGATCAGCCCCAACGCCGCCAGCTCGTCCGGATGTTTCGTCTTCATGTGTACGCTGCGTGCCTTATGGTGGGCAAATGCCATCCCACAGATACGACAGCTCAGCGGTTTCTCGCCCGTGTGGGTACGCATATGCACCACCATGTGCGTGGTCGTCCGGAAACTTTTCTCGCACACGGTGCAACCGTACGGCTTCTCGCCCGTGTGCACCCGAAGATGTTTATTCAGCGTCGTGCGCAACAGAAACAGTTTCCCGCAGATCTGACACTCGTGCCGTTTCTCCTGCGTGTGCGTGAGCATGTGGCAGCGCAGGGTGCCCGCAAACAGGAACGTCTTCGGGCACAGATCGCAGGTGTACTTCCGTTCGCCGCTGTGAATGCGCATATGGCCCTTCAGGTTGTTTTTCTCTAGAAAAGCCTTTCCGCAGATGTCGCACTTAAAATCGCGCTTCCGCAGGTGCACACCGTTAATGTGCGACTGCAGTTTGTTGCGTGAGGTGAAACTTTTCGGACACTGTTCGCACTGGTGGGGTCTGACCGAGTGGATCACCATGTGCGACTTGATATTGTTCACCATCGCCCCACAGACAGAGCACACGATCTTTTCTTTGTTGCCCGATTTCTTCGACTGTCCGGTAGGTTCTTTCGTTTTTCCTCGAGCTCGGGCGGAATGATTCTGCTCTGGATTGGCCGTGACCGGTTTAGCTGCCGGTTCATCGGGTGCTTCGTGTTCGTAAACAAACTCAATTTCTCTTTCCTCGTCAGAACATTTAGAACCCCTATTCCATTCCTCCTCCGGTTCAAGTTCCTCCTCTTGGGTTGTTATTTCTATCAGTTGCTCTCCTTGTTGCAGTAAATCTGAACCTTTTACAACGATCAGTTCAATCATTTTCTCGCACGAGAGCGTTGATCGTTTGGTTGATTCGTTGATAGCGTTTTTCGGCGTGTTGGTTGCGTCCTGCCGAGACACACTGGGAATCCATTTTTCTACGTTGATTTCTTGTGGAAGCTGTGGCGAAAGAAGCACCGGGTGCTGATTAAGCAGATAAAGTATAATCTTTCGACAACCGTTTCTACCTTCTTTAGAATGTCCTCACAGTTCTGCTTTGGTAGTTTGTTTGGTGCCTTTCTTCTGCGTTTCTTTGTGCTGCTTTGGACATCATCACAATCATCGGCAGATTTGAAGTCAGATCGTTTGGTCATGCTCTCCCGTACACGTTGCAGAAGTCGCAATGACTCGTCGCACTTTTGTTTGAAGTTGGCAATAATGCTCAGGTTCTTCTCGCAACGTTCACACAGAAAATTCGGTAGGGTATCGTGCTTGTTGATCTGCCGATTAAAATTAAGTAAATACAGCATTAGAGCAGGACGATCCTTTGACCTCGCCTCATCTGTTTGCGTTTACCTTTATGGCAAGTAAATCCAGGGCGTACTTTACAAAATGTCGGATGTAGTACACATTTCGGCGTTGAACGTTTGAGTAGATGGACACCAATTTTTCACCAGACAGACACAGCCGGCACAGGCGATCGAAATTGTCTGCATAAAACTGCATTTGGGATGTTTGTTTCGCATCCAGATTTTCTACAGCACCAGAAATATCAGCTGCCATTTTGGCAGTAACGAAGGCTGGTCGGCACTAACAAAATTGGCCGCAGCCTCTCGAGCAACAACAACACGTTCGTCGCTTTTCGAAACGTAAACAAACCTGCAGATGTTTCGGCACGTTTTGACATTTGAAAACTGTCCTCCGTTTATACCGCCCAATCTACTTGGATTCGAGTCATGCGGAAAGCAATATGGCGCCTGCGCCGGTCGACATACGATCGCTGTCATCGTGGGATAACATGCAAGGCTTGTGTTTTCCTGACGATGCAAAATGGATTTCAACTCTTGCAAAGGCATTATTGGGTTAGCCAACCGATAAATATTGCATTATATGACACACGGCATACATATCTGGGTGATAGTTGAGGCTGAGAGCAACTAATTCCGCCGCCATTTTTATATCGCTGTATGATAAAGCTGGCGAACAGTAGTAGAGCGCTGTACACAGAAAAAGCATTAGTTGAAAGAATTCGATCTCTCATCGAATCGCCGATGTAGAAACATCAAGATACTAGTTGCCTTAGACAACAGGAAACAGCAGCCTTCAATTGGCTTTACCAACTATTCGTGATAGTTTTATAGATATATCGTCAGTCCAGGACTAGACTAGGACTTGAAAAAGTTCAATAGATCCAGCCGAGGCGGTCCGATTGTTTAGTAGTAACGCAGTCCTTCTTCACACAACGGAACCGGCACCAAAAGTCCTACTGAAATGGTCTCCCGTACGTAGATATGATTGTAAATATGGAAACCAGGGATAGTATGCTAAGAGCTTCGAATGTTGTAATGTCAACGAATGTTGCCAAAACTCCATATTCTTCACATTCATATTAGAATCAATTCAACAAGCAAAACAGCTTAAAGTTGCTCTAATTCCTTTGTCAAACCAACGTTATTGAAATATGCTCAGAAAGATCTATCATACTATAACAATTTCTGAGGAACCTACTACTGAGGAAGTGTCCCAGAACAGAACTGTGGGATATGATTAGGATGTTCCAGTAAATTCTTTCTTTAGATTTTGATATTGTCTGAGACCATTGCTTATTAAATAACGAAACTTTACAAAATGTCGGATGTAGTACACATTTCGGCGTTGAACGTTTGAGTAGATGGACACCAATTTTTCACCAGACAGACACAGCCGGCACAGGCGATCGAAATTGTCTGCATAAAACTGCATTTGGGATGTTTGTTTCGCATCCAGATTTTCTACAGCACCAGAAATATCAGCTGCCATTTTGGCAGTAACGAAGGCTGGTCGGCACTAACAAAATTGGCCGCAGCCTCTCGAGCAACAACAAAAACACGTTCGTCCGTTTTCGAAACGTAAACAAACCTGCAGATGTTTCGGCACGTTTTGACATTTGAAAACTGTCCTCCGTTTATACCGCCCAGTCTACTTGGATTCGAGTCATGCGGAAAACAATATGGCGCCTGCGCCGGCCGACATACGATCGCTGTCATCGTGGGATAACATGCAAGGCTTGTGTTTTCCTGACGATGCAAAATGGATTTCAACTCTTGCAAAGGCATTATTGGGTTAGCCAACCGATAAATATTGCATTATATGACACACGGCATACATATCTGGGTGATAGTTGAGGCTGAGAGCAACTAATTCCGCCGCCATTTTTATATCGCTGTATGATAAAGCTGGCGAACAGTAGTAGAGCGCTGTACACAGAAAAAGCATTAGTTGAAAGAATTCGATCTCTCATCGAATCGCCGATGTAGAAACATCAAGATACTAGTTGCCTTAGACAACAGGAAACAGCAGCCTTCAATTGGCTTTACCAACTATTCGTGATAGTTTTATAGATATATCGTCAGTCCAGGACTAGACTAGGACTTGAAAAAGTTCAATAGATCCAGCCGAGGCGGTCCGATTGTTTAGTAGTAACGCAGTCCTTCTTCACACAACGGAACCGGCACCAAAAGTCCTACTGAAATGGTCTCCCGTACGTAGATATGATTGTAAATATGGAAACCAGGGATAGTATGCTAAGAGCTTCGAATGTTGTAATGTCAACGAATGTTGCCAAAACTCCATATTCTTCACATTCATATTAGAATCAATTCAACAAGCAAAACAGCTTAAAGTTGCTCTAATTCCTTTGTCAAACCAACGTTATTGAAATATGCTCAGAAAGATCTATCATACTATAACAATTTCTGAGGAACCTACTACTGAGGAAGTGTCCCAGAACAGAACTGTGGGATATGATTAGGATGTTCCAGTAAATTCTTTCTTTAGATTTTGATATTGTCTGAGACCATTGCTTATTAAATAACGAAAAAATATGGTTTATTTTACTTACATAAACATCACCAGTGGCACTCCTCGTTTACAACGGATAGTACTCGATACGTCCCGAGGACCACCCGATCGTAAGCACGGACTGAGCGTCCGAATTGTGCTCTTGCTGGTAGCTTTCCTGGTAGCACATACACGCTGGATACTCTACACCGACGCCAAAAATAAGGCAGTAGGGATCGATATTTAACTGCACTCCGGACAGGTTCGTGAAGAAGACGGCTATTGCCGACGTCGTCTTGAACGTGACGGCCAGGAAACGGTCGCGTGGACACCAGGCGATCGATTGCGGCTTACCACCGATCGGTAGCCCACTCTCGGTGAGCTTCTGATCGAGATCTACAACGGGAAAGGCCAACTCGAACGTAGTATCTGTGGGCGGAAACAATAACAAGAGGTCATTTATTAGAAAGGGAACCGATAGAACCTAATATCAATGACGCACCTGCTTTCATGCTGGAGAAACGCATATAAAAAAGCTTCGTGTCGTCCGTCGTGACAAAGAGCAGATGTTTCTCGTCCCGTGACCAGGCGAACGATTGCAGCGAACCACTTGCAGTGGTCCAACGGACCCGCGTCACAGCCTCGGGTGGCACCGTGCAAAGGTAAAAGTCGCGCCCGATGGTGCTGGCGATCATGTTGTGCCCGAGCGGTGCGAAGCTAACAAGCGCACACGGCAGCTTCACCCGGTGCATTGGCACGCACCGCTGCTGATCGACGTTCCAAACGAGCAGGTGCGTGTCGTTGATGCTGGCCGTCGCCAGCAGCTCACCATTGTGGCTCCAGCTTACCGCCGTCACCGGTTGATGGCGGCCGTGCTGCAGATGGATCGCCTGCGACAGTGGCCTCGCAATTTGGCTCATCGGATCGACGCTCCAGATCAGCACACCGGTCTGGCATCCGATCGCCAGCTCACCGCCCGTGAACGGTCTCCAGGCGAGACAGGTGATCGCCTTCTGCAAACTGCTGCGCAAGATCGGCGTAACGCCCGGATTGCGCGTGTAGATGCGCACCGTATCGTCGATGGTAGCGACGGCCAGCTTGAAGCACAGCGGATGCCAACCCATGCAGCGTACCGTGCTCTTCGGCCAGTTGCGTGTCTGCGAGTGTTTCGCAACGAGATCCATAGACAGTTCGCACGGGTACGACTGCCAGCACTGTTTCAGCTTCCGGCCGATAACCTGCAGAAAGGTTGCGGTCCGGGAGACGATCCGCGATTCGGACTGCGTTGCCTCGCCCAACGCCTCGAGCAGTCCGAGCTCCATGAAGATGCTGAGAATGCGCTTTGGCAGCGATTCCGTCACCGGCACCATCACGTCCCGGGTACAATCCGTGCGCCGACTGTGTCCCGGGGGATGCAGCATTTCCCGAGTGAACACAATCTCCGGATAGTGGTCGCGCTACGGTACGAAACAAAGCATTTGAACGTGCAACAGCATGGTCGACGACGAAAACACTTACATCGGAGAATCCAATCGCTTCCGCAGTAGGAGGGAAATTACTTAGATTCAGCGCACGACTCATTTTGGGATTTTCGTTACTGTAAGTAAGCTAATTTCGTGAAACAGGCGCCGGATCGCGAGCTGGTTGTTTACAAACTTCCACAATGCCGGCTGCTTGACAGCCGTTTGCAATGGCGCCTTTTTTGCCCTGTCAAATTTGAAACAACTGTCAGATGTTGGCAGTTGACGGTTTGATTTTGCCACCGTTTTTTCTAATAGTGAGTTCCAAAAAGCATGTTGTGTTAATTACTCCAACGCCATTTTTTTACTTATTCAATGCACAACTATTGCATGGCTGCGTTTTCTATGCGTAAATAAGTAATCGGGAAGAT